>JACEGR010002520.1:0-126686 GCA_014170235.1 Listronotus bonariensis | reverse complement strand
AAAATCTTGTTTCTTTTATATGTGTAAAAAATTATTTTAAAATTTATAGTATATCAATATTGTACAGTTGGTATAATTATAGTTAATAATAACCATTTTAATAATACACATTAAAAATGCATAGTCAAAAAATAATTATTTAAAATATAATCTATACCTAATTAAATATGCTACATAATCTACATCTAGTTATTCACATTCTTCCATATCTGACATACTATCACTACTTGAGTCATATATGAGTCTACTTGTATAATAATTAGAGGTTCAACAGTTGTATCTACTATTATATCCAAAGACCACATTTTATTTTCTACTTCTAATACATGTTCGACACATTTTTTCCAGTTTTCTGGGGAAGCATTAGATATGGCAATTTGAAATAGTTGTTTTTATATCTACTAGTTTAAACGTAGTATTATTTCTGGCTACTTCACCTTTCACTTGTGCCCATCGCTTTTTTGGTGGAATTATACCTCCCTCTTTTTCTTGTTTAAAAATTCTGTAAATTGTCGCTTTTTCCACCCCAGTCATCAACGCACATTTTTGAACACAATCGTCCACACTTAAATTAGAGTTTTGATCATTTCTAATACAGGGTGCGGCAGAATGGACTCCCACATTTCATCAGGCTAGAACATCGGTAATGGGAGTTGGACATTGGTGGGGATGGTCACATTCGCTTGGGCGATTGATAAGGTTTGTTACTAGGCGCTATGTCTTGGTCTGGTGACCAACGTGGATTTGTTATTGAGCTATTATTAAAAATGACGAATGTGTCACCGCGTCGAAAAGAGTATTTTGTACGCGCTTCCTGATTCCGAATGCCTCTGTTCCAGACCGGAAAACAATTTTTAAATGGGTTGCTAACTTAAGGGCAACTGGTTCTTGACTTTCCTAAATCAAGACAGCGATCCGAGATAAAACTGCTGCTATTCCTCAAGACATGGTGATAAAAGTGATAGGAACGCCTTCGCATGTGTGTCGCTGCTAACGGCCGTCACTTACACGATATAATTTTGAAAACATAGTTAAAAAAACCTTAAAGTGTGCTCTTTTTGAAAATAATAAAAGTTTAGCTTCATATTTTATAGTAGACTTTTTATTTGCTACCCAAATGTGGGAGTCCATTCTGCCGCACCCTGTATAATCGAATACGTTTTTAACAATCTGCTTTTCAGTTAAATGGCCGAGACATGCGCGTTTCTGCGGAGAAGCCATTTTTACAATACTGTAATACTTTGAACAATACTCTAACAATTTATAACCACTCAGTTGCACATACTGAAAGATACTAAAATATATATATAAAATTTATAATCCTTATTTAACGCAATTCGGTGTATTTCTACCTGTTCTTTGCACAGAGACTGGTGCGCCTATGGTTTACAACCTTCTAACCGTCTCGAGACATTTTTATTACTATCTCTTGCAAAAAAATAGAGTATAATAAAAACATTTTTTAAATTATAAATTTTGCTCAAATCATTATTAAGAATAAAAGAAAACTGAAAACTGATTTGTTTTGCATGGCCTACTGTAAACTTTGGATTTCGATATGAAATGGGGAAATTGGGAATTTTGTCGTTGTTTATAAAAATAATACTATAAAAAGGTGTTTATACCGGGTACGGCTCAAAAATAAATAATAAAATTAAAATATTTAAAAACTCTAAGAGTACATATTTATATAACATAGTAACATGATGTTACTGTGTTATATGTACAGTGCGAACGTAAAGGTTGGAATAAATACATTTAAAATTCAAGGGTACGTTTAACTGAAAAACGCTCGGACACGTCGATTTTTGTTTTTAGCTGTCGGTTTTTTTAATATAAATTTATGTATACAGGGTGGCCCAAAAATAAGTTACGGTCATTAACTTAATTTTTTTAAATGTAAACACCTATTTTTTATTTTAGATTTAGGTTCTACATCAAATTCTAAGTACATTTCATGTACCATGTCCTATACCTAAACTCGACCGTTGACGATTGAACACAATAAAAGGCTATTTTTGGAAGATTTATTTATATCAAGCAAGAGTACATAAAAATATTTTAATTAATTTATTAAGTGTTGGAAATGGCCGCCACGAACCTCTTGGCAATATCCCAGTCGATGCTGAAATTCTTGTAAAACGTTATCGATAACAGAAGGTTCTATCAATCTTATTTCGTCCGTTATTCTAATTTTTAATTCTTCGATGTTGTTTGGCCGATTAACATAAACTTTGGACTTAAGATACCCCCACAAAAAAAAATCTAAAGGGGTCAAATCCGGCGATCTGGCCGGCCATTCAATTGCACCTCTCCGACCAATCCAACGTCCAGGGAAAACGGTATCCAGGTACTGGCGCACGGGACGAGTGTAATGGGCTGGAGCTCCATCTTGCTGATACCATAAGGAATTATCTGGTATATCCGGGTCTTCTGGATCGGGGTATAAAGTGGCAAGGCATGGAACCAAATCATTTTCTAAAAACTCTAAATACCTCTCACCATTCAAGTTTTCTTCAAAGAAAAAGGGCCCTATAACCCTGTTTTCAATCACCCCAGCCCAAACATTTACTTTTTGAGGGACTTGGCTGTGGCACTCCATCATCCAGTGCGGATTTTCAGTAGCCCAATATCGGCAGTTTTGCCGGTTTACACTACCATGAAGACAAAACGTTGCCTCATCAGAAAATACAATTTTTTTGAAAACTGTGGATTGTCATGGCACAAGTCCATAAGTCTCTCACAAAATTCTAAACGCCTATCTGGGTCATCTTCATTTAGTTCATGAACCAATTGGACTTTGTAAGGGTGCCATTTATTTATACCTAAATACTTAACGACGAATGTCTGGGACATCTGATTTTCTAACGCAATATTGCGAGTCGCTTTATGGCAATCTTCTTCAACTGCCAGCAAAACATTTAGTTGCTTCCCTTCTGATATACTTGACCGACCTTTCGTATAATTATCCCTGACATGACCCAAATCCCGATATTTCTTTTCTATTTTACTGACAGTACTTTGAGATATACGTGGCCTATCAGGATACTTGGCATTATAAATTTCACAGACTTCCATCTGAGTGCGCATCCTGTTTCCATAACCAATCATCATCAAAATCTCTATTCGCTCTCGCTCACTAAGACGTACCATTTTTTGAAATTTTAATTTTATCTTTTGATAAACTTAACACAAGCAAAACTTTGCTTAGGCATCTAAATCACTCTAAATTCACACAAAATTATTTGGAAGTAAACAAATTGTGACAAGTTGACAATCAAAAACACCAACCAAAAATGTAAATAAGCAAACAATAACTGATAGGTTTGCTTGATATAAATAAATCTTCCAAAAATAGCCTTTTATTGTGTTCAATCGTCAACGGTCGAGTTTAGGTATAGGACATGGTACATGAAATGTACTCAGAATTTGATGTAGAACCTAAATCTAAAATAAAAAAATAGGTGTTTACATTAAAAAAATTAAGTTAATGCCCGTAACTTATTTTTGGGCCACCTCTGTATACATAAATTTATATTAAAAAAACCAACAGCTAAAAACAAAAATCGACGTGTCCAGAGCGTTTTTCAGTTAAACGTACCCTTGAATTTTAAATGAATTTATTCCAACCTTTACGTTCGCACTGTATATATTTGTTATTGGAGTGACAAGAATTATTAATTAGTAAAAAAATATACAGGGTGTTTCATAAGAAAAACATCAAGTTGGCATCGTAACTTTTTAACGCAACCCTGATAAAAACAGAATATTTTTTGTAGATTCTACGTAAAAAGTTCTAAAATTTTTTATGGGTTTTTGTATATTATTAAAGAATATATGGGGTAAAATCAAAAACTACAATTTTTTAATTTCCCCTCGTATTTGTTAGATAAATAATTTTTTAAAATTCTGACTACGTCATTTTAAGTTTCTCCAAAATTGAGCCCATAACACCTACACCGGTTTTTTAATAACTGTAGTAACATCTGAAATAGCCCATAAAAACGCCCAATTTTGCCCACCCTGTACATCGTTACACTGAAATTAATTTGTCTTTTAACCCGTAATAAAAAAATGTTTTTTTTTTTATTAACCTATCTTTTACACAAAAAGCATGTCACACTCAATGAGGATAGAAAAGGAGAGAGAGAGAAACAATTCCTAATTCAAAAGTGGCACAATTTAAACCACACGTCACGTGTATTGGGATTTTATGTCATGCGCACAAAGAAAATTCGCAAAATTCAAGAAATGCGCATGAGACAGGGCACGAAATCCCAAAGAGTGGTGCTGTGTTTCGTTGACTACTAAGCTGGTTAAAGAACGTAAAATATTGCCCTAATATTATTGAATCACACAAAAATTATTAGGCATATTTTTAAACTTATAAATCAAATTTTTACAGGCGCGATCTGTCGCCTAACTTATCTCAAGTCGCATGTATGTGCCAATTTCAATGGGTTGGGGTATGGTTTCTGTTTAACTCCCCTTTCTATTCTCATTGGTCATGTCGCCGATCCAGTAAAACAACGACGCAACAGCAAAACTATAAATTGTTGGGCTCTTTTCCACTGTCGCTCAAAAAGTCTAGGGGGGTCCCAGTATTCAAAAAGGGAGACAGAAATGATGTGGGCAATTATCGGCCCATATCACTCGTGCCCATATTGTCGAAAATCTTTGAATGTCTACTGAAAAACCAACTATGTGATTACCTTGAATCAAACAATTTGTTCTCCGCAAGACAGTTTGGGTTTAGGACTGATAGGTCAACAACCTTGGCGGTATTGGACCTCATGGGGTTCATAGCGGAGGCCTTTGAGCAGGGGCAATATGTAAATGCTGTCTACTGCGACCTTCGAAGGCCTTTGACTGTGTGTCCTATGATGTCCTGCTAGATAAACTTAGAGCGTATGGCATAAGTGAGGCTAGTGCAAATCTAATCAGGGGCTACCTGTCCAACCGTACTCAGGTGACAGCATATAAAAATAATTTATCAAATGAGGCAATGCTACAGTATGGAGTCTCGCAAGGCTCTGTACTGGGCCCTCTGCTTTTTAAATTTACATAAATGACATAAAGTTAGCAGTCCCAATGTCAAAGATCTGGCTGTTCGCAGATGACACATCTATTGCGGATGCGGGTGTGGACCTGGAGAGTCTTGAGGAGCGTATGCCTGAGTGTGAGAGTGAATTAAAAAATTGGTTTAAAGCTTGCACTTAATGAAACAAAAACAGAAAGAATGACTTTCGGACTGAGAGAAATTGAGAATGGGGGTACCGAGGAGGTCAGGTTCCTGGGAGTATATCTTGACCCACACCTTAAATTCGACAAACATGTTGAGCATAACGCCTTTCAAAAAGCATATACCTGCTTAGGAACCTTAGGGTCATACTGCCAGGATCCAGTCTTCTTCAGGCATTTCATGAGGTTTTTCAATCGGTGGCCTGCTATGCCATTTTGGCTTGGGGTCACTCAACCCAGGCTGCACGAATATTTAAGCTTTAAAGAAGAGCTATAAGGGTGATTGCTGGTGTCGGCTATAGGGATGATGCCAAAGGCCCTTACAGAGAGCTAGGGGTCATGACACTGCCATGCAGATACATCTATGAGTATCTAGTATATAGCCATAAAAACTTACATCTCTTTAATAAAAATATTTTTTTCATCAATACCCCACAAGATTAAATAACTTAATACGAATAAATTATCATAGACTAGAACGCTCACGATTTTCAGCAAACTATTTCGGTCCAAAATGTTATAATAAACTTCCTGATCAAATTAAGGATTTGCCCATGAATGCATTTAAAAACAAGGGAAAAAACTTGCTTCTAGAGTGTACTTTTATAACGTCCAGGAGTATCTGAATTTTGATTTAGATTCTTTCTGGGGAATGAGAGCCCCTTCTCAGCCTGACAATGTGTAGAGTACTCCCAGTTTTGTGACTTGATATTTATTGTGCAAAATCTGTGTTTTTTTTTGTCAATGATAACTTTTAGTTGGATAAGTCTAAATGTAAATGTTCAGAAAAAAATATATTTGTAGTGAAATTTTTATTTAGTAATGTATAATTTAGACTTGTGCCTTAACTATTTTAAAATTGTATAGTTTTATACTATTTTAAATTGTGACGTCGCGTCGGTACGGTTACGTTTTTTACATTATTTTTACATTAAATTGCATGGCTTTTCTTTGATAATCCGGCAACCATACATACACATAGGGCTTCATGGCACACTGGGATTAAAATGATTCATAGTATAGCTATGCAATTTAATGCAAATAATGTAAAATACGTAAAAACGGGGTTTTAAAAGGTGAAAATCAAATATTGTGTGCCACTTTAGCTTTAAATCAAGAATTGTGTGCAAAAAGAAGGGGGAATATTGTAAAAATAGGATTAGTTTAAATTTCAAGTCTGATGATGAATATCTCAAGAACGAAACGTTTTCGCCCAAAAAACCCCCGTATACCAAATTTCGTCAAAATCGGAGTTGCCGCAGGTTTCTAGAAAATTACCTCCATTTTTTGTAGCTTCGTAAGAAAATTACGTTTTGTTATTGTACGAACTATGTTCCTGAGACAAAGCTTTTGTTGATGTCTTTTTAACCAATCCGTATCCATTACCCACTTCATTTCTACATTTTCTTACTTCTTTTAAGTTAAAATGGGCAAATTATAACTTATTGCAGTACAATATCAGAAATTAACAAAATGTCACATAACACTGTCATCCACTGACGTCTTTAATTATTTGTAGGTTTTGTTTGGTTAGATACCAAAATCACGAACGAAAATTTATTTTCCTACGACCACATGTGAAAATAGTAAATAGCACACTGTTTTCATGCATAGAAAATTCGTTTTATCACACTAGTGTTGTAAAGTATTTTACAACACTAATGTTGCAAAGTATAATATAAAGCTGTCATCGTTATTTAAAATAATTTGGAGTTATCAGGCTGTTAATGGAATTTACATTGAAAAAGCCATGCAATATTTTTTAAATGAGGACCTTTTTAATTCTAAAATGATGAAAAGCTACTAGGTAGGTGATTTTTGATATAAAAATATTGTTAAACAGTATAATATATCGCAGTAAGGAAAAGTATATATCACCCTAGTGATGCAAAGTTTTCAATTGTTTTCTTATTTTTTCTGTGAAGACAAACAACTTTTATTGGTTTTGGGGCATAACTTGTGGTCGTAGGAAAAATAGTGTACATTACTTGTGTGAAAATCACTTTCTTACACTCGTGGGGTTGTCACACTCGGCTGACGCCTCGTGCAACAATATTCCCACTCGTGTAAAATAAGTCAGTTTCCACCCTTGTAATGTAATATACTATTGTCGAATGGGTCCCCCACTCGAGAAACTGACGAATTCAAAATTTCGAAAGTGACATTCGAGAATACCGATGATATATATATACGATGAGCATGATTTTATACGACATTCCATTGATCTCGCATGCGAGATAATGTATTCGTGATTCGAGAATAGGCCTACTGGCGACCATTAGTGGACCTACACGTACGTTGTTGTTTTTGTTGTATAAAGGGATTAATTTAGAAACTAATTTTTTGGTTAAGTCAAAAGGTCATACTTTTGCAGTTACGTCATTGTATTACCGGCGATATTATACTTTTAATTTCTGACTTACAGTTGGTGCTATAATTCTAGCCTGGATAGGCATGAATGAATGACGAATCAGTCTCTAAAAAAAAACATAAAAAACATTGTATTTTCTACTTATAAAAAATACATAATCATGAATATTCGTTGAATGAAATCTGCCATTATCATAATATAAAGTGACCACACGTTCCGATTTTGGCGGGACAGTCCTGCTTTTTAAAGGTTTGTCCCGCGTTCCGGCGATTTGGGAAAATGTCCCGTTTTTTTGAAAAAGTCTCGACTTGTGGCGGGAGACAGGTTTTTTGCTGTGATGAGGACCTTGGAAGATAAAAATGATAATACCCCAATGGAAGTGAGAACCTTTTTTATTTTGCTTTTCAATATTTGGGAAAAAACTATCTTATTTCACTTGTCCCGATTTCCGTCATTGAAAATGTGGCCACTTTATTATAATAGGCCTTTAGCCAAAATTTCACAATGTTAAAAAACTATTTTTATTATTAGTTAAATACGTCTACAATCCGAAAAAATTAAAATTTTAACAAAATTGTTTATATTTTTTTGTAAATACTTTTTAAAGTTGATTAAAATTTATTCCACAATTTGCGAGTTCGATCAACTTCACAATGTTGCCACTGCTTATGTGAAAGGCATCACGTTAAATAAATATGCCAACAAAGGAACAAGCAATACAAAAGGGGTGTCGTAGCTTGTATCTTTTGTGACGTAGGCGTTTTAAATAATTTTGCGGGCATTTACACAAAAATGCAAATTCTTGCATTTTCTGGAAAAATTTAAAGGAAAGGAATAAAATCCAATCTATTTACACCGAAAATTTGCTACCTTAGGTGTAATGGCTAAGGGCCTATACCGGGTGTTGCTCCGCCGAGCGGGACATAGGGAATCCCATGTAAATTTTGAAGTAGTCAAATATTGGCTCACCTAATTATTTTAGAAAAAATGCTATTAGGTTTTATTGAAGAGCACAATAAGTTCCACTTAAAATGAAAATTGGAGCACTTTTCAACCAATCAGTAAAGAGTAAACTGCTTAAATACTTCTGAAACGTAGTATCTCATTATATACTCTAGAAATCAATAATAAAAACACCATATCGATTTATCAGTGACAATTTATTTATAATGTCATTGCCAAAACTAAACAATTTTATACGGAAATTTTAAAAAGAATCCTCGCATTTCATTTTAGTTTACAGATAATTCCAACACATGCACTCACAGCTACGCAAGACAATAAAACAAATTTGTCTACATTTAGAAATCAGTTTATGACGAAAATATCAGGATTTAATCAAAATGCTCAAACATTCCTCCATTAACTGCCAGACAATAACCCAAATGATTATAAAACTCATTTCTTACGTTGGCTAGTTGGTACATCGATATTCTGGCACATTCAGCGGAAATAGCATTCCTTAGCTGGTCTAAATATTCATATTTTTTATTGGTATAAAGCTTAGTTTCTAAATGTCCCCATAGAAAAAATCGTTTGGCGAAAGATCCGGAGACCTGGCCGGCCAAGATATTGCGTGGTTCGGGCCTATGATGTCGTTATTAAATGCGTTGTTCAAGTATTCGCGCACAGCTCTGGTACTGTGTGCTGGGCAGCCATCCATTTAATACCAAATCTCTTGATTTTCACGAGCAAGGTTGCTGGTGTGGTCTTGTACAGTAATGTCCTCCAGTTTTCTCGTGATAATGTTTCCTTCGGCCTCCTCTACACAAAGTATCACTTCTAAATCCCTCTCGTTTTGTACAATTTGTCTCTAATTTTCACGTCGATTTTCTTTACATTTGCAATTATTGATTACTGTGCCTGTAGTTTCAATTTTTTTTATCGTCCGTTCTATTGTTGATTTACTTGGTATTGGCCTCTTAGGAAAATAGGCTGCAAACATGTCCGCTACTCTTCGATAAATATTTCCCTAATAAAACCATTTTATAATAGTGATTATTTCTTGATTTAAGTAGTTCATAATTTAAAAATAATGTGACATTGTTTTGACAACTTGAGAGTACAAGGTTAAATAATTTTTCTGGTATTTTATTATAAACTTCTAATAATACAGGGCGCGTAAGAAGATAGGAGATTCGTAACTTATTTTAGCATTTATCTTTTAGCTGGCGTACTGAGAAGAGCTGGAATTTGTACACTGGTTACAACTTTTCGTGCTCTTTAAAAATTCTTATAATATTTTCTTCTAAAATAATTAGGGGAGCCAATATTGGACCACTTCAAAATTTACATGGGATTCCCTATGTCCCGCTCGACGGAGCAACACCCGGTATAAGGATATTATCAAATACAGAGTTGTAAAAAGTACATATGTTAGTAAGGGACGAGTTCTTACATGATTTTAAAACAAAATTAATACATCTGAGTCCGCAAATTCTTCGTTCCTATGATACAGGGTGATAAACTTAATAAATAATAGTTTAAAAAACTAAAAAACACGCTTTTATATGCAACCGAACTAAAAATTAGAAAATAATTTTTCATTACAAAGAGTTTGTCACTTCAGAGTAAAAAGCGTGGGGTGCATTTTACTATTTTTTCATAACTTTTCCCTCATAGATATTTGCAAATAGAATAATTATAACATTTAATATATTAAGCACCCCACGCTTTTATTCTGAAGTGACAAACTCTTGTAATGAAAAATTATTTTCTAATTTTTAGTTCGGTTGCATATAAAAGCGTGTTTTTTAGTTTTTTTAAACTATTATTTATTTTTCATTTTTTAGTTCGATATGCATGTATGTATGTATGTATGTAAAAATGCTCCAGTTTATTCACTAAAAAATTGCTTCGCCATTTTGTCAAGAGTAGTATTAGGACACAGAGGATCTGTAAAAGAATGTATTTATTCTGGCGGTCCTAATCAGGATAACAGGATACTGTTTTAAAATTATTGCATTGTCATCGGTTTTTGATACGTATGCAAAGTTTCAAAGAAATTGAATCGCTGGGAGGTGGTAAAAATTAGGCTCAAAGATTCCGTTACATAGATAGATAGATAGATAGATAGATACAACCCAAGCTAATAAAAGCGTGTTAAAAAAGATAGTTTTTCATATCTTAAACATTCATTTCCTTTTTTTTTTGTAGTTTGATGATGACAAAATTTAGTACGAATATTTAAAAAGTTCATAAAAACCGTTTTTTAAACATTAAATAAACTTTTGTCTTAAAACTATGCAAGAAATCATTTTTTAAAGTTTGGCGGCGTAGTTTAAAAATTCAGAATCTTACCGGTTCTGGTTTTAAAACTTCTTCTATATTATTATCATCAAGTGATTCAACTAACTAAAATAATAAAAAAAAAGTTAATATGTTGTATTGAACTGCTTTCTTCTTACAAATTATTAAAACAATCCTAAAGTAAGTAAAATATAAGGTTTAAACAAATATAAAAATTAAAAAGAGATATTTATTTTTCGACAGTTAGGATAAAAAATTTCTGTTTTTTGTGTCATTCATCAGGACCCTCTTCACTGACTAGTTTCGCCTGCCTTATAGGACTTATTTAAGTGGCTGTAGCGGGTCCCTGGTGAATAACACGAAAAGATAGAGTCTTATAAGAACAATATCGAGGGCCAGATATAAACTCACCGTTGATACCGTACTAAAAAGAATCATTCAATAATCGGCAACAAGTTTTACCGGTAGTCGGCGGCCAAGATCGTTTAATAGGTAAGGTTGCCTCGTAAGCCTTGCAACATGGCGGACCATATGTCATATATGTATTTTGCTCATTATTTAATGAAGTTTTTAACAGTGTAGTTTGTGTTTTTTGTCAATATTAAAGAAATACTTTTAAATACTATTAATTCCAGTTGTTACCGTAACTTCTTTATTTCCTATTAATAAATTATTGATTATTCTAGCTGATTTTTAAATATTGTATATCGCGCTCTTTCGCCCTCATAACATTATCCGTCTAGACATCCTTGTTTGCTATGTTGGCGCCAATAAGGAACCAGCAGTGCGGTACATATGTGACGTAATGAGGCAATCTTACCTATTAAACGATCTTGGTCGGCGGCAAGTAAAATATAGAAAATATAAATGGAAATAAATCCCTACTGTCGTAATATCATATAAAAAGAAATCTCCCCTTTTCGACAGGCGAACAGTAACATCCCAGTGTTTGCCGGCAATGTACATTTTTCATATTGGCATTGATGGTAAAGCATTGGCAATTGGTGGCAATATTATGCCAACAAACACTTAATTGGCAATAAATTTTACATGCAGGCGAATTGCCGGCAAGCATACAAAAATGGCGGCATACTAATCCTGATTAAATAAAGCAAGCCTTTTGTTGCAGGCAAATAAATATTGGATTTTTGGAGGCAAACCTTCAACGCATATTCATACCTTTCAAACCATATTATTAACATTGGTATTTAACTAACATTAGAGCAATTTTTTTGATCGGTTTTATTTATAATGGCAGCTAAACAACCTTATTTTATGTTTTTTTACATAATTTAAAGGAAATGGCCTTTTCATAACATTTTATCGTTACAAATCATTCAAATAAAAATTAAGTCAAACAAAATTTTTATTATGTATTTTTGAGAGATTAAAAATAAAATGATGGTAAAATTAGCTAGGTTAATTTCGACCAAAGGTGACAAATTCAAATTTCCCGCTTAGCCGAAATACAAGATTTTGACAGATGAAAAAAAATTGATTTTGTTTGACCGCTTTGTGCAATTGTTTTCTGCGTGGTTTTCTAGCTTTTTAGTTTCTTTTTAAAGAAAAAAGTTTTATAAAGACATAATTAAGTAGATTCATTACCTAATAAGTGTGTGTTGTGTGATTAATTGGTGATGGCTAGTCGAGACGGCGAGTTATTCAAGTAGACTGTTAGGAGCTGTAAACATTTTGTTTAAAACCTTTTAAGTTTGTAGTTATTTAAAAAATTATATGAAATTAGGAAGTTACCTTATTAAAAGTTTTAAAGACGTTTTAATAAAATTTAATAGTTTTTTTTTTTTTAATTTAACTCCCTTAAAATATTTCTCCCTATGTTTTGCATCTGAAAATTCAGTGTAAGTGTCCCTTGAATACTTAAAGTGCTTTCTCTTGATTTACTATCTTTTTTTTTTTTTTAATTTTATTACATACCTTTAGTTTTTTATGGTTTATTGTTACTGTATAAAAATTTATATTATGTAATTTTTTGTAATGCTAAAGTTTTCCTGCCTTTTTTCTCATTTTTTTCGACTACAAAATTCTAAATATGTTATTTAACTTTTGGGACATTCAACTTATAAAACTTGCAATACTTACTTATTTAATGATAAATGCCATTATCCTAAACGCATTTTTTCATCATAACTTATTAATGATGGATGCCATCACAGTATCTGCAACATGTGGCCCAATAACGGCCAATTGCCCACTTTCGCTTCTTTTTGATACCTTTTTGTCAATGCCTTGCCAATAAAGAGTGTTGGCAATGCCAGTAAATTAAATGTACATGGCCGGCAAATGTTATGGGATTGTTTTTATAAGACTCTTGCTTTTTGTATTTTTCACCATGGACCGCTACAGCCACTGTAAGACAGGCCAAACTAGTCAGTGGAGAGCCTCCAGATAAAAGACACGAAAAGCAGAAGTTTTCTCTTAGCTTTTGTTACAAAAGCAGGGATTTATTTCTAATTATTTTCTAAATACAGAGTGGGCCAAAAGTTCCTAGGTGATTTAAAAATGTATAACTTTTTTTCTGGTAACTTACTCTAATTTTATTTTCGGATATTTGAAGTGCTACTATGGGAGTTTTATCATGGAGAAACTAAGCATCCAGCAAAAAACAAAAATCGTGGAATTTTATTAAAAAAAACCATTTAATTATTTGCACTTCCTGTCGGCGATATTTTAATGAGAGGAACGGTTTTGTCAATAACTAAAACAGCAAAATTTGAGGAACGGCCAGTCCTAGGGCCCTTCACCAGCCTCAAGTACACACGATTAAATGTACTGTTTGGTGTGGGGTAACAGCGGGTTGGATTTTTTCCAAGATAATGATGGGAATGCCCTTACTGATAATGAAGAGGGAAAAAAATTGCGTCCTGCAATCCAAAATAGACCAGAGATGTAGCTTCAACAAGAGGGAGCCACAGCTCATACAGCTGAACCAACAGTTAAACTCTTAAAAGAAGAGATCGATTAATTTCAAAGACCGCGCGAACCCTACGCGCTCCCGATCTGACAGCCATCGACTTTTACTTGTGAGGTTATTTAAAAAGAAAAGTCTTTAGAAATAAATCTCGAAGGATACACCAATTAATTGACAATAGCCGGGCAGAAATTTAAGCGATACAATAAGAACAATTTGCTGCAGTTATGGAAAATACCCTCGAAAGAGCCGTTATGTGTGAAAATTAAAACGAAAGATATTAACAAGCTCTTATTATTTATAAATTATATAAAAAAACTCTGTTATCTTGGTAAAAAGATTATTAAAACATGTTAGGAGAGAAAAAATATTTTGTAATTTTAAATCACATATAGGAACTTTTGGCCCACCCTCTATAAACAATGTTTTGCACACGGTTTGGTAACTTATCATCACTAGGCGATTTTAAGCCCAATTTACTAATTGACATAACCATTTTAGTTCCAGGTTATTGGTTAATAAATACTTAGTTACAATTTTTATAATAATAATAATAATAATAATTTATTTTTACTTACGCCTAGAGCGCTTCTTACTTGAAACGCTGATTCTTGCTCCTAAAAATACAAATAAATAATAAACCATTTTGAAAAATAATAAATAAGTGAGACACCTAGATGCAAACCTAGATACTCGGTTATTAAAAAGATTTGCAACTCTTAGATATCTTTTAAACCTTAAGCTGCATTTACAAAATTCGGCATCTATACTTTGGCCACTATAAACTAATAATGAATACCTAGTAAGTAACTCCGGTTACTGTAGTTTTAAACCAATAAAGTAATTTTTTTATTGTGGTTACTAGGGTTACTGACTTTTTAAACCAATGAAATTCATTTTTTGTTCTGGTGTTTTTCTTAATTTATAGTTAACAGAGTATAAAAGCTGTGTGCATAATGTGGGCATAAAGAATTTAACTGTGATGTCGGCACCATTGCCAGATTTCACAGTTTTGTGCTAAATATATTGTGAACACCCTGTATAGGGGGTATGTAAGTTTTAATAATTTTAATATTTATTTAAATATTTCGATAATGGAAAAAACATATAACAATTTAAAATAATGTCAATGCTTAGACCTTGAACCGGCAAGGTAAATTTCTAGGTCGAACGGGTAAGGTCGAAAACGTGCTAAGTCACAAAAAACCGAGTTCAAATTTGTACATAAACAGAGTTACCTAAGAATTAGTGTTGGGCGATATAGCAATAACCGCGATATTTCACCGGTGAATGGAAAATCACTGGCGCAGTGATTTACTTTTTGCAAATACGGTGATCAGTGATCGAAGCGAATACTGCAATCGGCATCGACACGACACGCACTGGATGATCGCTAATGGCGCCGATCGAAATATGATATACCTATGAACTATTATTTAAAAATAATATGTAAAGAAAAACAGTGATTTAAGCTGATATGATATTTATATTGTTTAGACGTGGAGGGTGGCGGGCACCGCCGAGCCATGTGAAAAACTGTTTTCCAAAGCCGGGTTAATATTAACCGACCGTAGAAATAAATTAAGTGCAAACAAAGCTGAAAAACTAATCTTTCTTAATGGTAATGTTTCATTTTCATTGGAAAAAAGTAAGCTAAATTTTGTTTTATTTTTTTTTATTTAAAGAATTTAAAATTTTTATTTTTTAATATGCGTTTTCGTTTTGCTTTAAAATAGTTTTGTGTTTTATATTTATATTTTTTGTTATTGAATTTAAGTTAAAAATGTTAAAATGGTGTTCGATTAATAAAAAATGTGTTTTTTTTTAAAGTAGGTAATGAATAAACCCTAAAACTTGATATTATTTTTACTTAATAATATTACAATATATCACATTAAGCTTGTTGTGTCACGTACGAGCCCAAAAAATTTGGATTTTGTAATATTGCTGTTAATTTAATTTGCAGCATAATATTTATTTTTATAAAATCAATAAATATTATGCTGCATGTCAATGAAAACCGATAAGAGCTGCATAAATAATAAATTCGTATTCGTTGCCAGACACCGAGCTGTTTTTATATTTTCATTTTTAGTTAAATATTTATGTATATTAAAGTCACTGCAGTGATTGAAATCACTGTTAAAAATCACGGTGATTTCGAAATCACTGTCGACGTTTCACGGTTACCGAAAAATCACCGTATTTCCCAACACTACCAAGAATGCAGGGAGAAGTTAGGAAAAAGAAATTAGAAAAATATTAGATAAGAAGTAGGTAGTAGACGTGAAGTCAAGTATAAAGTTAAAGTTTTAGTTAAGCTCCCGTACGGGCTACCCCTAGTGGGGGTATGCCCGTACCTAATTTAGTTAGTCAAATAGTTCCTGTGTGAAAGAAAAAGATAGTTTTTGTCCACCGGTCTCATGGTCCCAAGAAGATAGTTCCATATGGTATATTGTCCAAGTGACGTAACAAGTGGGCTTATGTTTCCAAAATTCAACGTCACAATATTTTTATTCTTTTTTCTACTACTGTATAAATAAGAAAACTTAGCAACGGTCCAAGCAACGCGAATGATAACGAAAGAGAACCTTCGTGTTACCTGGTTGCTAAGCGTTGCTAGCTACAAAAGTAATATTTTCAGCGCCTGGACAAAAAAGTAAGAGTAAAAAAAAAGAAAATATGCTTGGGGGAATATTAGGATTTATTTATAAAAAGTAACTAATTTATGACAAAATATTTTTAAAAACTAGGTTAGGTATTGCCATTAAAAGTAATTGTGCAATTTGAGCAATTAGAAAAAGAAATTGGAGGAATAATACTTGAATTAACAGTTTTTAAATTTGTTGTTGGGGTATCGTTATCACCTTTAACTACGTTAATATTCATATTTTTCACTGTTACTGTTAGGAAATATTGGTAGGAATTTCGTGTAAAATCTTCTTTGAAATTTCCACCTTATTACTATAGGATTCAGCAATATAACCCTCCGCAACAGAAGAAGACTTCCAACTTCATTGCCTTTTTAAGTCCAAAATATCGACATCCGAAGCATTGGCAAGGAACGTAGTTGACGTTCTTCTAAAAGAATGGCCAGTGTATCTACTGATGTCTTCAAGCTTCAAAAACTTCGCAATTTCTTTAGGTACATTTGAAATAGTGTGCTTTCCAATTACTTAATTAACACATTTACCTCTTTCATAACGATACAATAAGCGCTCATCTAGAGCATTCCTTGGTCTCAGCTTAATATATTCCTGTAGAAATCTGACATAAGGAACTGAGCCTTCATCGTTGGTTACTACAAAGTTTCTTTTAACTTTATTTTTAGACTCCACTATTTTTACTACCACGTCATTTCTTATTTCTACATCACTTAGCTTCATTCTGTATATTTCGTCTGTCCGGCATGCCCCAGCCACTCCCATAATGGCTATTACTTTCATTGCTAAGTAACTGATCAGGCGCGTTAAGTAAAAACTTTATGATTTCTATTTTTTTAATTTTTGACTTTTTTGCCTCATAACCATCGTTTTTCCTTTTAATAAAAGCAACTAGTTTCTTGAACTCCGAAATATCGTGATTTTTGTTTACGGAAATTGTTAACTTGAGCATGGAATTTACAGACCAGAGGGTTGGTGTTGATAAAGACTCGGATTTTTCTTGAAAATACACATTCTCGTTAATCCGCCCCACATTTTTTGTAGCAAGCCATTCAGAAAACGATTTATATGTTTGATGGTACCTCTCTTAGATTTGTCTGGCAGAAGTGAGGCACACGCAAGGTCAGCTGCCTTTTGGATGCCATTTTCATACTCATTTAATATTTTAAAATGGGTATGGATTTATACTAAATTAACAATAATTCAATATCTGACAAGTGCTGATGACAGATAATGTCAACAATAAATGTGTTGCTATAGATTAATTTTTAACAGGTAAAATTTTAAAATCTCTGATATTTCTATTAAAACATGATGTTAATGATTATTAAATTATGCGATACATAGAACAGTAGCAGAAAAAAATATAATACGTTACACGATGCGAAAGGCCTTTGAAGTGTTCGGCTTCGCCTCGGCTATTTAAAAACCACCTCACACCAAAAAGTAAACTTTCGCATCTTGTAATGTAAATAACTATTTGTTTTTAATGAAATGAAATGCCTTATTTACTTTTTGCAATAAATTGGGCACTAATTGCTAGAATATTAAAATAACACAACATTCTCGGTAAAAAGTACAAAAGTGCTTACATGTACCTATATAAAACCTCCCAGGCTGCTTTCAAAAAATAGAGTATTTGAAGGTTTTTGGGCAATTAGAATTGAATAGTGATATCGGTATTGCTGCCAGATTTCCAAGTTTTGGGCTACACTTATAATTTTTGCTATTTTTGATAAAATGCCTTATTTATTTTGATTGAAAAGAAATGCAAGTGCCAACATAAGTAAGATTAAAAAAATAATCCTAACCAGCTACCGAGATATGACACTATCGCACTTTCATTCAAATCTGTCAACAGTCCTAATATCACGGTTGAATTAGGCATGCCTAATTACCGCCAAATACCAAATTTTGTATGCAAAACCAAGGTTAGTTTATATTTATAAGGTTGCGATATATCCTCAACTTTTAGGCGGTTCGAGGTCGGGGACGCAAGGAAGGGCACTCCACGGAGAAAAGTTGGGAAACTGGGTTAAATCAAAGCTGATGATCAATCCAGTGGCGTCTAGAATTTGCGCATTTCATTTTGCATTATTTTGGTAGTGATATTTGTTGAAAGATGTAATTTTCCAAATGTCTTTTATTTAAAGTAAAAGAATTTACAACTTAATAATAATTAAAAACTGTTGTATAAACGGTTGTTCTACTAATACAATAAACTGTATATCTCCGGCACTGAACAACATGGCCGAAAAATGGGAGATGTGACGTCATAACACGTCAAAGCAATATGGCGAATGTCGTGACCTTATATAGACCGACTTTGTGCATAACGATTTTTAGCAAAATTTTGTATCATGAATATTTGTAAGAAGCCAAAGTCAGTTTTTCCTACAAAATACTAACCAGAAATAGTGTTTTTGAAATGTTTTCTATATCAAAGAATGTAATTGTTAAATTATGTAGAGTTCTTTGGTGTCAAATATTCTTTAGCTTTACCTATCCAAATTTGCACCCAACCCATTTTGAGTCAAAGTGCTACTTAGTCTACAGGGTTTTTATTTATATTTTGGCTCCCACTTTTAACTATAACTAAGAAGGATAGAAAAAAAACGTTTTATAGTTTTTCATCCATTATCTTTTAAGCATAACACTAGAAACATATAAACATCAAAAACTTAAAAAAATGAAAAGGTATTTTTTAATGGAAACCCTGTATATTATGTCACCATTAAAAAGGTATCTTAAAAATCTTCCAACAAAGAATCCCATATTTAATATATCTATCTTTAATAGTTTTCAAAATATGACCAGCTAAATCTAAAAAATAGTAGATATATATATATATATATATATATGTATATATATATATATATATATATATATATATATATATATATATATATATATATATATATATATATATATATATATATATATATATATACGTAATATTTATTTTACTGTAGATAAAAATTCGAATTAGAATGTGTTTTTTAAATCTTTGGACAATCCACGAAGGCTGAAAGCCTAAATACTAACGTACCGTGGGTGTCTTAAGCAGGGTAAGAGGAAGTTTGTTAACACGGGACTTAAAAACTTGAAGATTTGGGGGGAGGAAAGACCTCCGCTGGCAGTAGGTTCCACAGCCTAAAAACTCTAGGGATAAAAGAACGAACGAAATGGGAAGTTCGGGGTCTGTCCAATTGAACTGTATAGGGATGCATACGCGCGGCACCACGTGTTTCTTTGTTGGGAGTTGCAAGAGGAGGGACTATACTGGATAATTCGTCGGAGCAGAAGCCGTAAAAGTATCTATAGAAGAGCGATAGATCTCCCACAGCTCGCCGATGGGCAAGAGAAGGAAGTCTTTGAGTAAGTAAATGATAATTAATAAGACGAACAGCCCTTCTTTGAATGGGATCAAGAATGCTGAGGGTTGTAGGGGATGCCATTCCCCAGACATGAGAACAATATTCCAGAGAGGGTCAAATTTGGGACACATACAAAGTGTATAAATTGGAAGGAGAAAAATACTTTTTGGCTCGGAAAAGAAATCCAAGCTTTTTGAAGCCGCGGTGGCTAGATACAATGTGTTTATGCCAGTTAAGGTTATTCTCAAATATGACGCCCACAAGGTTAAATGTGTCCCCGATCTGCAAAACCTGGCCACTCATAAGCAAAGGATCAGTGTTTGATGATTTTTTTGCGACAAGGAACATGATTGTGTTTTGGATGCATTAAATTGAACGAGATTTTTGGCGCCCCAATCCAATATCAAATTGAGATCCTGTGAAAGAGATATCTGCATCGCCCTGCGTTTGCTTTCCAAGTCGGGTTGACAGATTGGTTTCGGAACCTGAAAAGTGGAGTGAAGGGTACTATCGTCAGCATAACAATGAATGGGATTGGTTGCGGAAGAAAGAAGATCGTTGATGTGAAGAAGAAACAAAGTTGGTGCTAGTACTGAACCCTGTGGCACTCCAGCATTAATTTCGTGAAAGCTTGAAGAGTGGCCATTAACAATGACTGATATACGTCGATTAGAAAGACAACTGGAGAGCCAAGAGCAGAGTTTAGTTGGAAGACCGTGGGAGGGAAGTTTATTAAGAAGTGCGTCATGCCAGACTTGGTCGAAAGCTTTAGATATATCAAGAGCAAGTATTTATATGAAAATGTGGTACTTTTGTAAAGCTTTTTAAAATACATTTTTAATGGTGACATAATTAAAGCGTGTTCCATTAAAAATATAGTTTACCTCTTCATTTTTTTTTTGAGTTTTTTATGTTCATTTGTTTTCTTTGTTCACTTAGAAAACACGTAGCAAAAAAATTTGCTAACATTTTTTTGGCTGGAATAATCAAATTTCTATTTTTTAAGTTGGCTTTACTATATAAGCAAAAATACGTTACTAAAAATTCTTAAGTTATAAAGGATTGTGCTACTGTAATAAAATACATTTTACAATAACAGACACTGTCTTTTTTGCAAAATAGTTTTATCAACAGTAAATTAAAATCTTTCCAGTTTGGCAAAGCTCTTTTCCAGAGTATCAAAGCTTTTTGCCACCATTGATATAAAAATTTATAAAGAATTTATTGCAGCTTTAACTAAATATTTTTGCTACCACAGCTAATTTTTTTTGTAGATTGCCCATTTAGAAGGAGTTCGGATCTCTCTCGGCATATTTCGTCAGTACTCGACTCCCTAAAGACGACGTGGTTCCACCAATTTATTTAGTTACGGAACAGTTTAATCGCCGACTTTCCATGAGAAACTGGGTTCCATTGAATTTAAGGGTTCATGTAGGTGCATCCCCGAAAATGTGACTGTGTATGCGCAGGCCGTTATATTTCGTGTATTCGTGTTGTCGTTAAATCCTTCCGTAATTTGTGATTAAAACTTTGACGTTCAAGTGCTTGAAGTTTTGGAGGGTAGAATTTTTACTCCTATTGTATGTTATAACTTTGTATACAACGGTTATAATATAGTTATTACCTCATACAACGATATTACGTATTTGTTTTAAAATGAATTAAATATATATATATATATATATATATATATATATATATATATATATATATATATATATATATATATATATATATATATATATATATATATATATATTAGGTATTTAAGAATACGATTTTGTAAAAACACCGTAGGGATTTAAAAAGAAATAAATTCGATAATACTTAAAGTTTTTTTATTTACTATTTCCTATTAATTAATTTTTACCATGTTTTAAATAACAATCTTTTAACCTTTTACAGTTGTTTCAATACAATATACGAAGAAGAAAATCTGTAATTTACTTTAAAACTCATTTTTTCGAGTTATTAAAAACAGTTAAATAAAATTCTTTATCGGCTAAATTCTTAATATCTTGATAATTTATGATGTTTTGTGTAACTTTTGCAATTTTTACAGTTTAATTAGGATATTTTAAACAATAATTCCAATGAATAAATAAGTATATCTTTAATGGAATTATACATATATATTCACGTATGCGAGGTGTTTTTTAACACAGTGTTTAATTTATCTAAAATAAACTTTAAAATAAAGCGAAAGTCGTGTATATTTTACAGCAAAATATTTGGCACCCGCAGCAAAAAAAAAAATACTCCCGCAGCAACATATCTTACTACAGCACTAAAGTTTATTTGCTACTTTAACTAAAACGTTGTTTGTTACAGTAAAAATCTCTATTTGACCTAGCAAAGTTATTTGCTCTGGCAATAAAAGGCTATTCTATGCCAGCAACATTTATTTATTACTACTAAAAGGCATATTATTACTGCTAAAAAAATGCTTCTCAGGATAGCAAAGATTTTTGCCGTTACTAAAAATTTACTTTGCTAAAATATACTTAGCTAATATAGCCAGGTGGCTTTTTAGTTCTCGCAAATTGGATTTTGTAAAGTAATTTAGCTACCTTAACAAAGTCATTTCAGCAAAGTGTTTTTTTCTGAAATAGCAAAGTTCTTTTCTGTCCCCTATTTAATTAGGATTTTTAGCTACCATACCTATTTTTTTGCCACTACGATCAAAAAATTTTCTCAGTGTATGCTCATAAGATAATAGGTGAAAAAGTGAAAAAGTGCGAAACTTTTATACAGGACGTTTGTTTCTATCCTTCTTGGTTATAGTTAAAAGTGGGTGGCAAAATATAAATGAAAACCCTGTACTTAGATCATTTTGCTTCTTATCACTTCATATCTGCTTTTGCATCTAGGGGTTTCAAGTGCAGTTATCTCTAACTTCTATTACTATTATTGGACCTAAACTTATTTGCAAGTCTATTGCAATCAATTACTAAACTACTACTTGTTTGTGGCGAAAGATCTTACAAAGTTGTCATAGCACCCTTATTTTCCGATCTACAGGGCGATATTCCCATCAAACACTATTTGCCGGCAATATACATTTTTCATATTGGCATTGATGGTAAAGCATTGGCAATTGGTTGCAATATTATGCCAACATCTAATACGCATTAAAAAGTTAACCCTAAATAAACACTCAACTGCCAATAAATTTTACATGCAGGCGAATTGCCGGCAAGCATACAAAAATGGCGGCATACCAATCCTGATTAAATAAAACATGCCTTTTTGTTGCAGGCAAATAAAAATTGGATTTTTAAAGGCAAACCTTCAACGCATATTCATACTTTTCAAACCATATTATTAACATTGGTATTTAACTAACATTCGAGGAATATTTTTGATCTGTTTTATTTACAATGGCGGCTAAACAACATTATTTTATGTTTTTTTACATAATTTAAAGGAAATGGCCTTTTCTAACATTTTATTGATACAAATCATGCAAATAAAAATTAAGTCAAACAAAATGTTTATTATGTATTTTTGAGAGAATAAAAATAAAATGATGGTAAAATTAGCTAGGTTAATTTCGAAGATTTCGACCAAAGGTGATAAATCAAATTTCCCGCTTAGCCGAAATACAAGATTTGACAATTTGACAGATGAGGCAACCTTGCTTTTGTTTGGCCGCTTTGTGCAAATGTTTTCTACGTGGTTTTCTAGCTTTTTAGTTTCTTTTTTAAAGAAAAGAGTTTTTAGTAGACATAAATAAGTGTATTCATTACCTAATTAGTGTGTGTTGTGTAATTAATTGGTGATGGCTAGTCAAGAAGGCGTGTTATTCAAGTAGACTGTTAGGAGCTGTAAGCATTTTGTTTAAAACCTTTTAAATTTGTAGTTACATATAAAAATTATATGAAATAAGGGAGTTGCCTTATTAAAAGTTTTAAAGACGTGTTAATAAAAAAATTATATATATTTAATAGTTTTTTTTTGACATTTAACGTATTTAAAATATTTCTCCCTATGTTTTGGATCTGAAAATTTAGTGTAAGTGTCCCTTAAATACTTACTATTTTAAAGTGTTTTCTTATGATTTACTATCTTTTTTTTAATTTTATTACATACTTTTTATTTTATTTTTGGTTTATTGTTACGATATAAAAATTTATAATATGTAATTTTTTTATTGATAAAGTTTTCCTGCTTTTTTAACCCATTTTTTCGATTACAAAATTCTAAATATGTTATTTAACTTTTGGGACATTTAACTTATAAAACTTGCAGTACTTATTTAATGGTAAATGCCATTATCCTAAACGCATTTTTTGCCAATAACTTATTACCATCATCCTAAACGCATTTTTTGGCATAACTTATTAATGATGGATGCCATCATCCTAAACGCATTTTTTCATCATAACTTATTAATGACGGATGCCATCACATTATCTGCAACACGTGGACTAATAACGGCCAATTGCCCACTTTCGCGTCTTTTGATACCTTTTTGCCAATGCCTTGATATTAAAGAGTGTTGGCAATGCCAGTAAATTAAATGTACAACGCCGGCAAAAATGTTATATGGGTAAGCCATATTTTGATCTTCTATATATTTTTTTATATATATTTTTTAAAAATGTACTTAATATAATATGTTTTTTATATCATCCAGTGACGTTACTTTGGAAAGCCCTAAATCCAAAATATTACCGGTGACCCTCCGAAATTTTTATGAAAATATTACCAGTAGGGATGGGACTCTATAGACATACTATAATATTAAAGAATTTTACCGATGCCGGTTTTGAATGCAAATGTTTGAGTCCTTTACAAAAAAATTATTTATATCAGAGACAAGAATGAGACGAATAACTGGTCCTAACAATTATTTATCTCTTTCTGGTTTAACGCAAGTTCCAATAAATATGTCTTTGTCTTTCATCATGGCAGGCTATTGTAGAGGGAGCAATCATACCTTTGCCCTGGTTGCCAAGTTGTTTACAATTTCTGCATGTAAACTTTAATGTCCTTTTTGGCTCGCATCTAATTAAGAGAAATAAAATATACCATGAATCGAATATTTTTAACTTGACAACGTTGCCGCAGGCAGTCACGCCAAAATGTTATTCGATATTTGTGTTTGATATTTTTCAATGGCCGATTTGTTTGGACAGTTTGTTTACATTTTTGTGATTTATTGTGTGTTTCGTGGTTTTTTACCTTTAATTGGACTTTGAACATTAACTTTTATTAGTGATCACAGTGTATATATTAAATTTGTGCTTTTCAACAGATAATTTAAGGTAATATTGACATGGTTATTTGTAAGAAAAATCTTTATAAAAACCAAATAAATGACATTTTAATTAGGTGTATGTAATTATTGAACTAAACCCCAATATTTTATATTAATAGGAAACAAAAACAAGTACCTAACATTAAGGGCAAAAATAGCACAGCTATATAATTTGAATTTGGCGGGCAAACGATAAAGTCGACACACGCGCCATCTGCGTTTACCTTCCTTGAAGACAGACAAGGAGGCCCAGCAGCTATCTCCCTCTCGGATAATTTATTTACATTTAGTTGCTCGTCTCATTGTTGTCTCTGTTTATATCAGTTGGGCCAACTTCACTGAGACGGGGCTCGTATATAGTATGGAGGGTAGAGGGGAGGAGTACCATCTGAATGTATTAAAAAGTGTCCATCGGAACTTAAGGGGGCGGGCGCCACAGTAGCCAGTAAAAAGGTTTTAACCAATCAGCATAAATTATTAGAGTGATATACAAAATAAAAAAGGACAGATAGATGCAATATGAAAAAGGCAAGAAATTTTTAAATCGGTCCACTTGCTACTGTGGCGCCATATTAATTTGCTTCATTCCGATGGCCACATTTTCAACTTGTCCGTCATAAAAGATGGCACTCCTATCCTCTACCCTCCATACTATATAGCTTATTGACCCTAGTTATGGATAGTGGAGGAGAGGATAACCATCTGAATGTTTTAAAAAGTGTCCGTCGAAAGGAGCAACTTAAGGTGGCGCTACAGTAGCCAGAGAAGATTTTTTAACTAATGAGCATGAATTATTAGAGTGAGATATAAAATAAAAAAGGACAGATAGATACAAATAAAAAAGGAAAGAAATACCAAAATATCTCCACTGACTACAGTGGCGCCATCCCAATTTGCTACATTCCAATGGCCACTTTTTCAACTTGTCCGCCATAAAAGATAGTTATCCTCCCCTCCACCATCCATAACCCTAGTAATTGTAGTAATTGTTCCCATTCGACAATATTTTAAGCCCTATTTAGAATAACAAAATTAAATTTTAAATAGTTACCGTATCCACATCAAATCCTTCTGCAGTTGTAAATGATTGGGATCTCAACGCGGTTTGTGTGTATGGCTGAAAATAAAGTAACGCACTAATATTAACAAAATACAGCATTAGGCATAATTTGAAAATCTATTATTTTTTATACGCTTTTATTAGCTTCACTTGTATGTATATTAGGTTTGTTCCAGCAGAATGTTGGAAACATGTTAGCAACAATCGTAAAACGCAGAAATTGTTACGAACATTAGTCAGAAATGTTGGCAACAGTTTTCTGCTGGAACGAAAAATAAACAAGGCGTGCATACTGCTTATACGTCAATACAAGAAAGGTTATGTTAACAATTTGTCAGTAATGTTTGAAGAGTGTTTGCAAACTTTTCAAACAGTTTCCAACATCTTAAAACTACTGCTGGAACAACAAACAATTGTATACTGTTACAAACATGGCACTGCTGGAACGACAAATTTGACGTGCGCAGAATCCGAACGGTTGCAAACATTTCTAACAGCCTGCTGGAACAAACCTATTGTCACTTGTTTGTTTATATAAATGTTTGTATGTAACTCCCAATGTAATAAATGTTAACGCCATCTATATTTTACTGTTTATAGTACTGTGAGAAAACACGGTAGAAAACTTTTTAACACGCTTTTATTTAAAATATGTCTAAATACAGGTCCCTGTAAAGCCACGTACATACTTGGATACAATCGGTGAAAACATCTGTTGGCCGACTGTATCTTGAATGTTGCACATAAAGACAACTTTATTTTAACATTTTTATATAGAGGCCACCCCAAAATATTTTGAGAGCAAAGAAAATGTCTCTACCTTTATTCTTCACCGCATTTTGTTTTCAGTATTTTAGTACCAAACTTCTCAACTCCACGGGCCTGAGCTTAAGGGCTCTGGGGCACTGCCCTGCCTAGTCCCATATAGCTACATCTCTGAATCACGACAAACAACAGCATTTTTAATGGTTGTTTTATTTTTTTAAGATATTTAGAAAAAATCTTTGACTTACCGAATACGCGTCGCCATATGATGATTTAAAGTGATGGACTACCATATCCATTGGGGCTAAACGCTGTAACAAATAAAAATAAGCAAAAATATAAGAAGGAACAGTTTAAAAATGTAAATTCACAAAAAATCACAAAAAGTTTAAAGCAAATAAATCGGCATGCTTGTTTTCGCGGCCGCCTTTGCTATATTTCTTTTATGATATGCCGGTTGTTGCAGCTGGTCATCGCACTATGGGATAGAAATTAATATTTTTGGTCAAAATTCTGAAACTTACCAATCTAACTTAAAATGAGGTGCTTTTTACTGGAAAAATATTATAAATTATTACAAATACTTTTGGAAACCTAAAACTTAGTATATGTTATTATAAATTTACACCCCCTTAACATTATATTATTATTTATTGTACAAAATAAACTAAATGTCAGCTTGTTTGGTTAATTCGGTAGTATTCTAATTAGTAATCCGATGATTATTATCTCATTTTTAACATTATTATTTTTTATTGTACAAAATAAATTAAAATGTCAGCTTGTTTGGTTAATTCGGTAGTATTCTAATTAGTAATTAGTAATTTACTGCCGTTCCGAAGTTGTACGAAAAAAAAAACCGAAATTTAGCAAAACTATTTTAGTATTTTTCTGCGTTTAGTTGAATAGATATTTTTAAATAAATGATATATTGTTATTGCCTTTTGTTTAGATATTAAATTTAGGTTTCGACACTTTGAGGAGCAATTATTTACTTAGATTTTTTTTATTGAAACATTTTATTTTAAGCTTATCATTTTATTTTATCTGTATTAGATTATTAAAAAATACTTACCATGAACTCATCATCAGAAGTATTCTGCCCGTCATCCTCTATTCCCTAAACAAAAGAAAAGAAGTTTTATAGATTTTAATTATTCTATTACACATGTAGAATTTTATCTTATAAATTAATACACCTATATATACGTTCTTTAAAAACAAATGCGAAAACTTGGAAGTTGTTTTCTTGTTCAAAATAAAGGGTAGTGTTTGCTTTATAAACATGGGGTTAAATGTCAACCATTAAGGAGACATGGCTAAAAAAATGTCTCTTTTTTAATTTTAAAAACAAAAAGAGTATTGTATTTGGAAAGACAGATCGTATGGTCATGCGGCGGTACTCAGGGAGGTGGGAGGAAATGATATCTCACGGCCTGAGGGTTCCGATGTCATACCGAGGATCTACCACTTCCACAGAAATTATAAAACAAAGATCGCGGACAGAAATGAATGGACAGATCATATGGAAGACATTCTCACCCCTAAAGGACTTGTCTGGTACACAGATGGGGCTAAAAATAGTATTGGGACTGGAGCTGGTGTGTGGGGTAAAAATCCAAGGATGGAGCTGGCCCTTGCCCTTGGATAAGCAATACAGAGGCAAACACCTATATATATATATATATATATATATATGCAGTGACTCAAGAACTGCCCTACAACTACTGAATAGGGTAACAATTGAGTCTAAGCTAGTTAAAGACTGTATAGAGACTCTCAATACATTAGCAGAGTCCAATATGGTCAACCTGGTATGGGTACCAGGACACACTGGTATCAAAGGAAATGAGGCAGCGGATAGACTGGCGGTACCGGTAGCAATAAACCAAACCTGGCAGTACCCTACCCCCGGGCATGTCTGGTGGGGTCCTCAAGCGCTGGGCCAAGGATTGGACCAAAAGAAAATTTGAGGAACTGTGGTCATCGGAGACAAAGATAATGCATACCAGGGCAATGCTTAAGGGTCCCTCTCAGGACCTTGCATCCAGATTGCTGGGCATGAGTAGAACTCATAGCTGAGAGAGCTGAGGACTATTACAGGGCTGGTATCTAGACACTGGTATAGTAAAAGCACCTAGCCAGATTGGGTCTGGTAGCAGATTACATCTGCAGGTGGTGCGGAAATGGGGATGAAACCCCTTTTCACGTGATTATGGAATGTAGGGGTCTAGAGGGTCCACGAGAGGACATATTTGGAACCTACAAAATTGAATCCGAATCACTAAACCTTGCGGGACTGGACCTAGGACGAATGCTACAGTTGGCACATAGCACCGACCTGGACAAAGTATCGACACTCTAAAGGATATCCTCCTATAAATGGGATCTGCGTACAATGGCCAGCGCTGGTAAATATCGTAATTAAAAAAAATTGTATTTAGACTACTGAGTAATGCCAAATAAAGAAATATTACAAACACCTTAGTGGGTTACAGCAGATATAATCTTTTAAAAAAATAAATTTTCCCGTCCCGACATGTTTTCATCTAATTTTTTTTTTATATTAAATCGGTAAGTTTAATGAAAAACAAGAGATAAAAAAGCTTAGCTAAATAAATCAGGCTTTTTAAATTGGATTTTTAAAGTGTATATCCTTCCTTTTCCTTAATTCTAGAAAAGTTAAAATATTTTAAAAGTGTTTTTTTTATAACAGCAATTTTTCCGTATGATTTTGTTGATTGCGCTTTTATCGTTTTTGAAATAAAAAAATAAAAAAAAAAATGTCATTTTAGTACGTGGGAGGTTTGGTTTATCTTGGAGTGGGTTTGATTTACCCATTAGCAAGTTTGTATTTTTCCTGTAATTTGTGTGTTGCATATTTTAATAAACAGTTTTGTTGCATTTTTGCTAGAATTTCGATATAGCCAAAACAGTTGCGAGTAAAACGAATCTGGTTAGTTCAGTAAACAAATTTATAAACACTCATACAATTCTATTATTTGATATTCGTATGTATTTTAGTATTTTTTAAAATATAATTATAGTGTAAATTCGGTCTAAGCAGTAGCGTAGCTAGGTCAGCAGGGGCCCTGGGGCAAAAATAGAAGTAGGGCCCTTATCCCCAAGAAAAGTGAGGACCAAAAAAGGTCTTTACCTACATTTACACATTTTCTTTTAATACTAAGCCCGGGGGCCCCTCTCAACTTCAAGTTTCCCCTGAGCTTGAAAGGCCCCGAGCACTGCCCAGCCTTGCACCATAGTAGGTACGCCACTGGATAAGGGACTTACCTTTGTAAAAAAATTAAACAGAAAAATTACATTGTTTCAAAGATTTTATTTTACAAAATACAGTCAAGTAAAGTAGTTAACAATAAGAACATAAAAACAAATAAAAAGCATTTAAATTAATAAAAATAAAAAAAATGCAAAAATGTGTCACTTTTTTAATATCACTAATTAAATAATCCATGTCTAAAGTAGGGCTGGCAAAAACCGAAAAAAAAACAAAACCGGTTAACCGGTTTTAAAAAAACCGGTTTCGGTTAAAACCGGTTAACCGAATATTTAAATACCGGTACTAAAAATCGGTTTTAAAAACTGGTATTAAAGACCGGTATTAAAAACCAGTTTTAAAAACCGGTATTAAAAACCGGTTTTTAAAACTGAAAAACCGAAACTGGTTTTTAAAACCGAAAAACCGATACACCGAAATCGGTTTTTAAAACCGAACACCGAAAATGGTCTTTAAAATAATGCCATTAAATTTGCCCCTTTATTTCAAACAATTCTTACAAGAAACATTTTCTTCTAAAATGCGCCGTTTTCTGGTTATTTGCCTGTCTAAGGTTAAATGAACCACCCTGTATAATCTGTCAACCAATATTCGATTTTACAAAATGAACGGTTTTTCTTTTTTAGATATAAACCGCAATTAACCAAAAACCTATTAATTGATATTCGAAGAACCGCTTTTCGATTTTGGTCCGATTATCCGAAAAACCGGTATTTGAAAACCGCTTTTTTAAAACCGGTTAACCGATATTCGAAAACTGGTTTTTCAAAACCGGTTAAACGGTATTCGAAAACCGATACGGTTTTTGGCCAAAACCGCGGTTAACCGAAAAACCGGTTTCGGTTGCCAGCCCTAGTCTAAAGATCTCGGTCGCCGACCAAAACATTTCTTTAAAGTATCTCCACAGTTAAAAAATCCTAGGGTGACATCAGGCCACTTTGCATGCCAAGAGAGAGATATTTTATACAGGGTGTCCACTAACATCTACCGACAATCTTTAAGGGGTAATTTTACAACAAAAATTAGAAAAAAACTTCATATAAACATATTATGTTCTAAACGTATTTGTTTTTAATTTTTGAAGTGTTAAAATTTTTAAAAATTATTGTTTTTTTATAATTGCTTTTATATCTACCAATTCAGATATTTTTAAAAAATTAGATGAAGACGCCTCTTATGCATTGTCCGAAGATAAAAAAAATAAAAGGCATATTTTGGCAAACAAATACAACATGAAATAAAAAAAGTGAAAAAATCAAATTTGTTCCAAACTAAATAAGAATTATAAAAAATGTTTTAATTTTAGAAAAATGCATTGGCGTATCATTTTTTTTCTTAAAAAAATATTTACCTTAAACCCTCCATAGACGACATGTTCCATATGTTCATATGAAGTTTTTTTTATATTTTTATGTAGAATCAACCCTCAAAGTTTGTCGGTAGAGTCACTGGATGCCCTGTACATCCCGAAGTATTTCATTCAAATAGTTTATTCTGTCATCGTATAGTACAATCGACTTATCTTGCTAGAGTCAGAAAGCTGCTCATTTTTGTCGTTTGTCTTTTTTTTTTTAACTTAAATTATATGAAAACATTAGGTTTTTGTATTTATTTTGGGTTCGAAAGTTACATTTTGAGTTCGGTTTTAGCGGTAACGATTAGCTACTAAGAAGCTTAGATCGTAGTGGCTTTGGCAGGAAACAAGTAGTAAAAACAATACGTTTTTTTAAACACAACCTTTTTTAAAAATATTTTTAATGTTAATTTCAAGTTCTCCATCTACTCAGTTCCAAATTGTTTCTTTAATTCGCGAATTATTAAATGAAAAATATTACTTAAACATAAATTGTATTTCATTTAATATAAATATTATTTCATTAATTCACGCGGAAGTCGTTTATAATAATTAGTATAGACTGCATAATTATTTTCTTGTAGAAAAAATTACGACCAAAATTAATTAGTTTTATTTAATGTTACCTGCCAAAGCCAAAATAATCCAAACTTCTTAATAGCCAGTCGTTGCTACCCTGTTGGGGTACTTTTAGCTTCTATACAATGACATATGATTGTCATGGCTACATAGACACAGGAACACAGTTTCCATCCCTTTTGTAATAGTTTTATTCAAAAATCCAAAGCTTGTTCTGTAGAAGTACCTACATATTATTCCAAATTGTTTTTTGCCTTGATTTCGTTTTACATGTATAGCAACAAATTAATACTAAAAATGCTTACCGGAACTTTAGAAGACCTCATACTAAAATAACGATTTGTGGGAGCACATCTAAAAAGTTTAAAATTGGTTACTATTTTAAAATTTGTTTTACCCAAGTGTAGTGTAAATCTAGCTAACCGTCCGCTTTTCTGTATAATAGATGGGAGAATTGGTAAAAATAACAATGTCCAGCGAACACATTTTGAAATACAAATTAAAAATTTCAAAAACAAACATTTTTAGTACAAAGTAGTAATACACCCGGGCTACTGTGACACTTTTGTTTTAATGCGCATGTGCGTCAAGCTAACAACGACTTGCTAGATATTCTCTCTCTCTCTGGCGTTAGCAGAATTTGTTAAAAAAAATAAATGTTTTATGGATATGTACGTTGTTACTGAAATGTGATATACTTAATTTTAAATAGGACTTGTGACATTGAAAAAAATAACAGAAACAACTTTATGAAAATGTTATAAGGAGAAATAGATGGTTACGTCATAAACCGTTAGCTAATGGTAGAAAAAAGAACTAATTGCAGCAGCGGCCGGTAAAAGACTTTATTGGGTCAATCCCGCACCATTGCTAAATCAGGTATTAATTTTTTAAAAATTATTGAATAATATATTTTATAAATAACTTTAGGCTGTTAATGACTACGTTTATATCGAATAGTTGAAGCTGGCTTGAAATCAAAGCGGTTTTGAAGCGATTTCCAAGTCTACGTGTTTATTTCGGGTGCTTAAAAGTCGATTGAAAATCGAGGTCAAGTACATTTCAGGCCATCGTCGTACGCATGCGGCAGTTTTGCATCCAACTTCACAGTAGGCATCAAATAAAAACAAACGGCACTTTTAATTCGTCCCGTTTTGTGTGCTGTTTTGGTGTGATCTTGTTTTAAAGTTTTTCAACCATTTTTCAACTCATGTTTTATATAAAAATGTCAAAATCATATATGAAATTGACACTGATGACGTTGGAGGAAGCATTCATCTAAAGTTAAGCAGTTTTTAATTGCTTGAATCGTTTATATCGTGTTTCTAATCGGCTTTAGTAAAATCAACCCTACTTATTTTCAGGCTTGACTTAAACGATTCAAGTCACTTTCAAGCGCGTTTATATCGCTTTTTCAAGCCACTTTTAAAAGCTACTTTAACTTAAGCTAGCTTCAACTATTCGACATACACGTAGTGAATAACTCATTGTTTTAAGCAGATTGACTCTGACAATGGATTAATTACCTACTTATTTAAAGAGGTCTAAATATATTTTAGAATATTAACTTTACTATAGTGTGGGTATTGACCCATCAATTTCGCCATCACCAACCACTAATTAAGTACCCAGTGCACTCTCCTTAAACAGTTAATATTGACCATAAGAAAGTTATGCTATGAATTCATGTTACAGGCTAACTGTTAAATATTTATAATTATTTATTTGTAAAAAAAATATGTAAGCTCACATTATACAGTGTATTTCAAAACAAATGCAAACACATTTTGAGAGGTAATTCCTTGTTCAAAATAAAAGGTAGGATATTGTATAAACGTTGGGTCAAAAGCCAACCATTAAGGAGTATATCGCGAAACAAAGATGAAGAAAGAATAAGGTTTTTTACCTTAAAAACTGAAAGCGATAGAATAATAAAATTTTATTGAATTTTTACATATATTTCCACGATTTAAGAATTAAAAAAAAGGTATAGTTACACAATATTAAAACATAAATCTGAAAAGACTGGCTTATTTAGAATTGTTTATTAAAGTTACTGATTACAAACAAAAATTAAAATGTAAATAATTACGTTTGAGGATGGAATAATTATTTAAGAATCCAGTTATAACTTATTAGAATGTTTGTAATATGGATTCTTTTGAATAGAACTAGGGTAGTTGAAATACAATATTCTTTATGGCTTTTAGATAAAAAATAAATATATAATTTTTAATATTGCCGCCGCAATAACTACCTAAGGGCTGACTTTAGACCTACCGTTTACATAACAAACTACCCTTTTTTTATTGAAAACTACCAATTTATGCCAGTAATCCAAGTGATCATGCAATAGTCAATATTTACTATTTAAACAGGCAATATCTAATGAACATGATTTTGAATCTCGTTCTTTCATGGGCTAATAGTCTATAAGGGTTTGTAATATACATGTCTGTGACACATTTCAATCGTCACGTTGTTTTTAGGAAAAATAACTGTGACAAACAGATGAATAGATGCAAGCATAATTGTTTTAAGTACTGAATCACAAATATATACCTACCTATGTCCATCGGGTGCTTTCTGGCAGTATTCACCCATTGGGCAACGAGAACTTTGTACAGTACGATAGAATTCATTTTTAGACCATCCTGGCATGCAGGTGACAAAGCGATAACGTGTAATGCATCTCTGTCCGTTTCTTGGACAGTTATATTTATCTAACTTAACATCTCTGAAGTCTATGACTGCAATTTTATGGATAACATTAAAGGAATACTGGTTGTCGATGAATCTATTAGACAAGTCATAACTTCTAGAGACTAAGGGTCACTGTACGTTCAGCTCACGGTCCAGTAAAAAATTTTACATGCAATTTAAATACGACGGCGACGGTTCACAATGGGCGCTTTGCTCACGGTACGCCCACGGTTCGATCACGGTCCAGTCATCTCATTTATATAGCATGTATGATATTTGACCGCGGCTTAAGTTACCGACGCCTGGGCGCCCAGTGTGCAGTGACTCTTAGGTGTATCAAAATGAGATTCAATATGGGCAAATGGCATGGAAAGTTTCTACGTGTACTTGATTATTTTAGAGACATTTTTAATATTGCATTCAGGTGGCCATGATCGGACGTAAACAAATGCAAGAATCTTAGCTGATGTCAAAAAATACCATCGCAAAGTTTTAGTGACTAGTATGAAAAAGGGGATAAAATAATTTGGTAAAATCATATTTTTGTTTGTACCTATCATTTTTTAAATGGCAGCAGCAAAGGCCGCCTTTTATGGGTCAATCCGCACCTTTGTACAAATATAGTATTAAATTTTTATAAAATTGTTCTTAATAAAATTACTCTATGAAATCACTTTAACCTGTCAATAATTTTTACTTTTTAATAGATTGGCACTAACAATGAACTAATAACTTAAATAATAGAATAAAATTAAAGAAAAATGAAGTCCACATAAAATTTTAAACGTTATACTTTGGGCACTATAAATTGAGAAAAACACCCGAACAAAAATGTAGTACATTGGTTTAAAAGTCAGTAACTCTAGTTACCACAATAATAAATGTATTTTTCCACGACCGTATAAAAAATGCTGTTTTTTAATCGTTAACAAAAGTTAATGTACTCTATTCTAGTACACTACATAAAGTGTTAAAAAAGTAACTTTTTTTAACACTTCTTAAAGCTTCTTTTCACACTTAGAATTAGTGCATTGTTTCAATGCCTACCACAATAAACCTAAATATCAATTTATGCAATGTAACATTAATGGCGACATCAACTGAACCAAACGGTCAAGTTACCTTAGATTTTGTCATTATTTCCTTTAGTTCATGTGTCCCTATTTTTTAATTTGACAGTTTGCAAATAAATTTAGTAGAAATTGTTAAAAATTAATAGTATCAATTAATTTGGATGAATAAGAAATTGAAAAGGAATTTATACTGTTTTAGTATTATTTCTACAAAAAGTAAGTACGCACAATTTTCTAAAATTAAATAATAAATGCATAGTTATGACGAGAATAATTATCTCTAAAAATAAGGAAGCTATAATTTTTTGTTGCATTATAATGGCTGTGCTGCAAAAATTGACATTAACAAGTTTAGATAAATTAAACATGTATAGAAATGGTATTTTGGGAATTTGTATACGGTCGTGAAAAAAATATAGTATGTAACACATGCATTAAAGTGTCTTTTCTTACTTATAGGATTGCCGCACTCGCCTGACGGCTCATGCTGTCAAACTACCCATTCGTAAAAAAGTATCACTTTATGCACTTTTTACATAAATTACTACTGATTTTGACGAAATTTGGTATACGAGGGTTTTTGGGGCGCTGATCACGAATCTGCAAGATTTTTTGGCGGAAACGTTTCGTTCTTGAGATATTCATCACCAGACTTAAAATTTAAACTAATCCTATTTTAACAATATTCCCCCTTCTTTTTGCACACAATTCTTGAAACGTTTCGTTCTCGAGATATTCATCTTCAAAGTTCAAAGTTGAAGTAAGCTTATTTTTACTATATTCCTCCTTTTTGCACACAATACTTAATTTAAAGCTAAAGTGGCACACAATATTTGATTTTCACCTTTTAAAACCCTGTTTTTACCAAGTTTACATTATTTTTGCATTAAATTGCATAGCTATACTTTGAATCATTTTAATCCCAGTGTGCTATAAAGCCCTATGTGTATGTATGGTTGCCGCATTATCAAAGAAAAGCCACGCAATTTAATACAAAAATAATGTAAAAACTTATAAAAACGTGGTTTTAAAAGTTGAAAATCAAATATTTTGTGACACTTTAGCTTTAAATTAAGTATTGTGTGCAAAAAGAAGGAATATAGTAAAAATAAGCTTAGTTCAACTTTGAACTTTGAAGATGAATATCTCGAGAACAAAACGTTTCCGCCAAAAAATCTTGCAGATTCGTGATCAGCGCCCCAAACCCCCGTATACCGAATTTCGTTAAAATCGGAGTTGCCGCAGGTTTCTAGAAAATTACCAAAAACCGTAGGTACTTACTAGTTATTTATTATCAATATAAAGTGCCCAAAGTATAGTTTAACTATGGCGCGGGTTTTGACCCACCAATTTGACCGTTACTTAATATGGCAGCCCTTTTTAGACAATCACTTTAAAAAAGGTTTATTATTTAAAAAATATGACTTGTCTTATAAATTCGGGATACAGGGTGTTCTAACATTATTTTTATACACGAAATTACTGCGCCCTGGTACAACATACAAAAGTAACCCAAAATTATAAAAGAAAAGTTGTTCATACACTAATTTTATTTACAGTATTAGTAAATATACAAAGTGTCTCAAAAACAAATTTTTTTATTGTCAGGGAAGTTTTTCTTCTAATGGTACACCCTGTATAAACAAATATGGACTTAGTACTGGATTTCAAAAAAAATGTATAAAACTTTATACGTCAACTACTATTGATGGTTTTTAGGTTTTTTTTTTTTTTTATCTCTGGACAAACCACGCATAGGCTAGAAAGCCTAAATACTAACGTACCGTGGGTGTCTTAAGCGAGGTAAGAGGGAGTTTGTTGACACGAGACTTAACATAGTTGAAGATTTGGGGGGAAGGAAAGACCTCCGCGGGCAGCAGGTTCCACAACCTCAGAAACTCTAGGGAGTAAAGTGAACGAACAAAGTGGGAAGTTCGGGGCCTGTCCAGTTGGACCGTATAGGGATGCATACGCGCGGAACCACGAGTTTCTCTGTTGGGAACCGTAAGTGGAGGAACTATAACTGCGACAATTTTTCAGAGCAGAAGCCATGGAAGTACCTATAAAAAAGCGATAAATCCCCCACAGCCCGACGATGTGCAAGAGAGGGAAGCCTTCTGTAAGTGAAGGATCATTAATGAGACGAATAGCTCTTCTCTGAATAGAATCAAGAATGCTTATGCTTGTGGGGGACGCCATGCCCCAGATATGAGAACAATATTCCAAGGGAGGTCGGATTTGGGACACATATAAAGTGTATAAATTAGAAGGGGAAAATACTTTTGGCTCGAAAGAAGAAATCCAAGCTTTTTGAAGCTGACGTGGCTATAGATACAATGTGTTTATGCCAGTTAAGTTTACTTTCAAAATGTGACGCCCCACAAGATTAAAGTGTGTCTTTGCTTCTGTGAAAACTTGGCCGCTCATAAGTAGAGGATGAGTATTTGATGACTCTTTTCGCGATAAGGAACATGATTGTGTTTTTGGATGCATTAAAATGGACGAGATTTTTTAGCGCCCCAATCCAATATTAAATTAAGATCCTGCGAAAGAGATATCTGCATCGCTCTGGTTAAGTAAGTAAAAATGTATCTAAAATAAACTAAATATCTGACTTACTCATTAGTAGTTTTTACAGTGAAAGGTAATAAACCAAATGTTATTATATTATTTGAGGCGTTAAGACCCAGACCGGACTATCCCACAAAATCTAAAGAGGGGCATTAGAGCGTATTTGCAATAGCAGAAAACCTATTTTTCAGATCTAGAGTGGACTAAATAAGCTACTACCGTCCTATAATAACAGTCAATAATGAAAAGTTTGACCGATTTTAATAACTTGCCATACGTTGAGTTAGAGCTTACTTTGGTTGGCTTGTTATCAGTTACTCCTGTTTTTGTGTTTACTTGCTATTTTTATTATTAAGTATAAAAGTACGTATGTGGTTTTAAAAAATTTAATTTGACAAGTAACATATTTAAATATAGCAGGTAAGCTATTCAATTACTTTATTTACTCTTAAAAAACTTTCTTTGATAATATGCTAATAGTTAATAAAAATTGTAAATACATTTTTTCTTCAAATCACTTTTCTATTTAAGTTGATCTATGTCGTTAAATGTTTATTTTGTAATAGAATAATATTAAAATTTAAATTTTTGCTTTATTTGATTATGATCCACTATGAAAAACCTTAAATTTTATAAGAGCCGGAGTGGATCAAGCCGCAAAACTTGCTTTTTTGTGCCAATGTCATATATAATTTGAGCCATACAGCATAATATTACGTTTTCTTATCATTTAACTAAAAATTCAATAGTTTTGATATAATTTACCTATATTAAAAAATGATATACAGGGTTATTAGCAAAAACCGGAAAAGTTGATTTTCTCAGCAACTGTCAAATAGCAAAGAATTAAAAACATATATTTGCAAGGTTGCCAAGTTTATAGTTTTCTCTGTAGATTAGGGAATTTTAAAGTTTTAAATAGAATACCCTATTTTTTATTATTGTTAATAATTACTTGTATCAACTTTATTATGACCAGATATAATATTTTTTTCGAATATTAATACAAAAACGGATAAGTATGGTCAATTATCTAGAAAGCGATCCAACCAATATTCGTCAAAATTAGTATAGGAGTGAAACTGGACCTTCTAATTTCATGAAAAGCATTTTTGCGACGTTTTTAAGATTTTTAAAAAAATTAAGGAAAAGGAATAAGGAAATTTAATTATGAAACATCGCAAATGCAATATCCTAAATTTAAAATGTCCAGTTACCCTGTACTAATTTTGACGAATTTCGGTTGAATCGTATTTCAGATAATTGACCATACCTGGTCGTTTCTGTATTCAAGCTTGATGCCATATCTTCAAAATTGACAGGAGTAAAAAACTATAATATCAGGTCGTAATAAAATTGATACAAGCAATTGATTACAATAAAAACAAAATAGGGTATTCGATGTAAAAATTTAAAATTCCCTATCCTAGAGAGAAAGCTATAAACTTGGCAATCTTGAAAATATAATTTTTAAATTCTCCATGTTCAGTTACCCCTTTGCACAAAAATTTGTTTATTTATATCTGACAGTTGCTGAGATAATCCACCGTTCCAGTTTTTTCTACTAACCATGTAAAGTAATTATGTAGATGATTCGATCTAGTTCTCATTACCTCACTTGTCACCCTGGCAGAATGATTTAGAATAGTTATTTTTGTACCAAGGGCGTAAAATAGCACTTTTACGCCCGCGGTCAAAGTTGTTGCCCGAGCTCCTCGAGGGCAACAATCAGCTGTGGGCGTAAAAGTGCTTTACGCCAGAGGTGCAAACAATATTTTTGTACGACTGAAATTTATATACAAGCATTATCTGTAGTTAGGAAAATGTAGTAGCTTTTAATATTTCAAGTTGTAATCAGTATACTTTTAACACATGCTTAATTAAATAAATTGTTGTTTTATCAAAAAAAAAAAAGGGACGTTGTTTAATTTTATTATTGTTTTACAAATTAATAAATGCGGGCGTTTTTGTTACTTTTTTGCTCTAGGGCGTAAAAGCGCTATTTTACGCCCTCATTTATAATTGCGGGCGTTTTTGATACTTTTTTCCCTAGGGCGTAAAAGTGCAATTTTACGCCCTTAAATGGTGGCGTAAAATTGTAATTGGCGCCCGGTCGTACAAAAAATAATTTATTAAGTATATTAACATGCTGTTGATATCTTAAAAACCAGCAATAATTGACGTATGGTGTATTCAGGGGCGTAATTACCGTCGTATCAGCCTTATCAATAATACGGGGCCCTCGGGCTCTAGGGGCCCCCAAATGTGTGTAAGCAAAAGTTAGTGGTAGAAAAAGCAATGCTGAAAAAGAAAAACAATGTTTTGGAAAGTAAAGACTTTTCTTTTTGTTTTGCTTCAAAAATTTTATTTTCAATTTTTTTGGGGGACCCTAACTCATTGTGATCCACCAAGACACGCTACGCGACTAGGTGTATTATACACATTTAATGGAGAACTCATTAAAAATCAATATTTGTCAAAAATACAAGGTGTTTTATTTTAAAAATAACTTGACAATGAAAATTTTGTTTTTAAAATATCTACATGTTGAAAAAACAAATAACTTGTTACTTTTTTATAAAATTTTAGAACACATGTTAGATACCATTGTTGATAATAGTGTTAAGTAGCAAGTAAGGACACGGCTTAAGACACCAAAAAACATTTTTAAGCTTTTATTGTATCTTGTACAATGGCAAAGTTATTTCGTGTATATGTAAATAGAGTTGGGACACCCTGTATACATTTTTTGTTATGTTGATTACTTATTATAAATATATTTTTTTTAAATAAATTGGCTTATTATTTTAAATACTTACTTTGCGGATCTAAATCGTAATCATCAATGGGGTCATAGTAATTTGAGTGTCGCTTAGATACTCCCTGAAAGTAAAAAGTAAAAACTTTTAATGAAGGTCTATTATAAAAAAAAAATAACACTTTTTTATCTATGATGGACCTAGTTACAAAGAGGACAATCTTCATTTATCTTATTTCATACAAAAAATAAATAAATATCCCTAGAGTTGTATTTTTCAGCGAGATATTTAAATTAATCATTTTTTACGCTTACGGTGGGCCAAATTCGAAACTTTAATGGAAAACATAGGTTTGACCTACTGGTTTCACCAGTAAGTTTGACTTAAAACTTGAGCCTCGTAAATTTTTGTGTAAAACTTAGAGAAAGATGAGTTTTCTATAAAGCGGAGAATTTGGCCCACCTCACCTTGTACACTTTAGAGCTATCCCCCTTATATGATAAGTATAAATTGTTACATGGTAGCATCCCGAGATAACAGAGTAAAGTATAGGTAAGTTAATCTAGAGAAGTATGATTGTGTCTAGATTTGTATAAAATAAGTAAATTAGCTATATAAAGGCTAGTAAGTCACAGTTAGTTACTTAATATAAGTGATATAGTTAAGATCTTAGACCAGTAAAGTGTAGAGATCATTAGACTAGATGTCTAGTCTGATGACCTTGGTGTGTATAGAAGGAACAGTTTAAAAATGTAAATTCGGTGCTTTTTGATAAGAAAAAAATCACAAAAAGTTTAAAGCAAATAAATCGGCATGCTTGCCTTCGCGGCCGCCTTTGCTATATTTCTTTTATGATATGCCGGTTGATGCAGCTGGTCATCGCACTATGGGATAGAAATTCATTTTTTGGTCAAAATTCTGAAACTTACCAATCTAACTTAAAATGAGGTGCTTTTTGCTAAAAAAATATTATAAATTATTACAAATGCTTTTTGGAAACCTAAAACTTATTATATGTTATTATAAATTTACACCCCTTAACATTATTATTTTTAATTGTACAAAATAAACTAAAATGTCAGCTTGTTTGGTTAATTCGGTAGTATTCTAATCAGTTATCCGATGATTATTATCTCATATGATATACAGGGTACGACAATAGGTATGATTTTTTAAATGGAATACCCTGAATATTATATATCACCACCAAAAAAATCTTTTAAAATGCTTTAAAAAATACATTTGATGTGTTTATCTCAATTAGTTTCGGAAATATGACCATCCAAATCTGAAAAATAATTTTAAAATATTCTTAGAAGCGTAATAGAGATACATCTTCCCAAGTTTTTTATTTTTTAACGTAAAAAAATGTTAATTATAAAAAATCTTGTATCTGTCTTTACACTCAGAAGTAGCAAAAAGTAGGAAAGCAATTGTATGTACAAAAACTGATAAAGAAAAAGGTAAAAAAATCTTTGACAAAAGTAGCGAGACTTCGCGATACTGCATCGGAAACACAACAATAGTTCTTATTATTTAAACTCTTTTACTTTTTTAGTAAACAAGGATAATAATAAACTAACTAGATTAAATGTTGTATATTTATGTTTACTTAAAATACATTTTCAAGGTTCTTATTACCCCAATAGAAGTCGTCATATCCTTTTATAATTTTGCGTACATGTAGTTTGGAGTATCTACTTTGAAATACACATCATGAGCCATTAAAATTTCAAAGTTGCTTTTTGGCCAAAATTTTGGATTTCTATCCCATAGTGTATCGGCGCGTCGATGTAAAGGATAGCGGCGCCTTTGTATAAAATAGCCCGATTGCAGGCGGCCTTTTTTATGTTTTTTGTATTATTTTCAAAGGGTACCGAATTTGCGCTTTTAAAATGTTTTTACTATACTATAGTAATTTTATTAAAGTGTTTTAGTACTGTCAAGTGTGTAAATTGTTGGATCCACGTAGCGGAAAGTTATAACAATATACCGGGTGACGGAACGAAATTACTTCTTTTATTTTCTTCAGTGCAGCCGTATAGTTTTCAAATTTTGGGACATTATATTGTATCAACGGATGCCAATTTTAGATATAACAGCATCTATGTATTACTTCCGGCTTACCCGGAAGTGATATAAACTTTGATATTTTAAAAGGAACACCCTGTATATTTCTTGTAATTTTAATTCTACAGGTTATTTCTGATATAAAAACCTTAAATATATCCATAACCTAACTTTTTGGTTTTGCAGAAAATGGCGTTTGAAAATGTCCAAACGACAACACAAAATGCAGTTTTATGGGAAAACAAATGAACATTACAAAAATCTAAAATGCTTAAAACAGTTCTTTTAAAAGACTCTATCTTTGTGGCTAATTATATTACTACTTCCTGTTTAACCAGAAGTGCTGTAAAAATGGAACACCTTTTATAGTATTAAAAATTTAAATTATTTTAGCTGTTTCTGATATAAAACCTATAATATACCCATAACCTATCTTTTTAGTTTTAGAGAAAACGGCATTTAAAAATATTCTGACGACGTTCGGACCTCCTCAAACTTCGTTTTCTCTAAAACTAAAAAAGATAGGTTATGGGTATATTATAGGTTTTATATCAGGAATAGTATAAAGAATTTCAATCTTAAAAATATATAGGGTGTTCCATTAAAATTACCAGAGTTATCATACTTAGAAGTTCAAATTTTAGAGCACTTCCGGTTAAAGGGGAAGTAGTATTGTAATGGTCCCTAAAGGTAGAGCCTTTTAAAAGAACTATTTTGGGTATTTTAATTTTTTTGATGTTCATTTGTTTTTCCACAAAACTGCATTTTGTGCTGTCGTTTGTACATTTTCAAACGCCATTTTCTCCAAAACCAAAAAAGTTAGGTTATAAAAATATTTAAGGTTTTCTATCAGGATTCAGGAATGACCTGTAGAATTCAAATCCCAAGAAATATACAGGGGGTTATATTTAAAATAGCAAAGTTTATATCACTTCCGGTTAAACCGGAAGTAATACACAGATACTATTATTTCTAAAATGGACATCCGGTGATACAATGTATTGTCTCTAAATTTGAAAACTATAGGGTTCCACTGAAGAAAACAAATTGCTGGATAGTAATTTCGTTGTCATCCGGTATACGATGGTAGTAATTAGGGCTGGCAAAACCCGGAAAAAAACAAAACCGGTTTCGGTTAAAACCGGTTAACCGACTATTTAATACCGGTTTTAAAAACCGAAAAAGCGAAACCGGGTTTTAAAACCAAAAACCGAAAACGGTTTTCAAAACCGATACACCGAAAACGGTCTTTAAAACCGAAAACCGAAAACGGTTTTTAAAACTGAAAAAGGCTTTTCTAAACCACAGTTATCAGAAAATCGGAAAGTAATTATTCTCTATTAATCGTTTTTGCGTTGATTACGGATTTGTCCATGAGCTGTGGTGTTAAGTGATAATCATTATTCATCCTAGAATATCCTTCAAAAGAAATTGGTTAAATATAAATAAGAATAATAATATAACATCCCTGTTAATAAATGCAAGATTTTAAAAGGTGATGTAAAAATTCCATACATATTCCATAATTTATTTTTTCCTCTGTATTTAAAATTGGTATTCTATTTTCGGTGCTTTTTCTTGGATTATTGGTTAATAAAAACAGAAAAGGGAAAGTGGTGATTTTTAAATTTTAATTTAGTGTATTATTATAGTAAGTTGTAGTTTTAATATAAACCGCAATCAACCAAAAACCTATTAATTGATATTCGAAGAACCGCTTTTCGATTTTGGTCCGATTATCCGAAAAACCGGTATTTGAAAACCGCTTTTTTAAAACCGGTTAACCGATATTCAAAAACGGTGGTTTAAAACCGGTTAACCGGTATTAGAACACCTGTTTTCAAATACCGGTTAACCGGTATTCGAAACCGATTTTCAAATACCGGTTTTCGGTTTTGGCCAAAACCGCGGTTAACCGAAAACCGGTTAATCGGTTAACCGAAAAACCGGTTTCGGTTGCCAGCCCTAGTAGTAATATTATTGACTAAAATAAATTATTGATGATTTTAGGTTATTAATACATCATTAAAACAGGCCTAAGGAATTTGACTACAAATATTTTAATACAAGTTATTATTCTTACAAAGCCATATACTTTATGATACTATCTACAGATGAACACTGAATGGTTTTTAAAGAGTTTTAAATAAAATAAACTGACATAATCTGTGGTTTTAACTAAAGTTTAATAATCGTCAGCTCCTCTTTTTCCTCAATTTTCTTAAATTTATTGAAACAGTCTTTGTTAATAAATTTCATGTTTTGTTTGTGGTTAAGTTAAAAAATCAAAAATAACTAGGTATTTACACTTTAAAATTAAACTCTCAAAAACAAATTAAAGATATGAAGTAATAATATTACGAATAATGTTAAGCCACGAATCTTTGGTTTACTTGAGGTTAAAGTTGACACCGTACTGTACAAAGTGACCCTGAGTGGAAATCTTTTTTATATATTGTTAACATGATTAACATGATTAGGGGAGGTCCGGGAAGCCGCGCCCAGCAGGTAGCACCATCCACCATCATAATTTCAAAACGCAACCTCTAATCGGTCCAATATCTTTTACTTAATACAAACATTAAAGCTAAAATACTAAATTAGATGATTTGCGCTTCGCGAAACCGCTTTTAATTTCCTTTTGCACGCAGGTTGACCTTTTTTTTTATCTGTGAACATTCAAACGTTACTACGATACATAACTATTAATTTGCACAAACGATATATCAAAATGTAGCTGATTGATTGCATTTTATTATGCATTATTAAAATATTATATTTTGTAAGGTTTTTGAAGAAAATTTTAAATATCGGGTAAGATCACCCAGAGAGAATTGCTCTGGCCAAGGTGGCACCAAATATATATTTGCCATTGAGCTGAGTGGATATTATCTGTGATATTCTTATAGAAAAAAAAGGTAATAGTTCGATATAGCGGTTTTCGCTATTATAAGAGATTTTTGAAAAATTCTTTTTCAGGGCGTTTCTATAGGTCGATTATGACACAAATCTGTGTGCGCGTTTTCCAAAATCCATTTCTATAATTTATGATTAATAAAAACATATTACGGGACGGTGGAGTAAACGTCAAACACAAGAAGACATTAATACCCTGCACTCGGGGCACATGAAAAATATAAATTAATTTTGAAAAGTATAAAATTTTTCGAAAACTATCCCACACATATGAGATTACTCGTCCGCCATTAATTAAAGAAGGAAAATAGGTGCATTCAATCATTCATTTTGGTCAGCTGATAACATGAAGTTCATCATTATGAAAATGACAGTCTTGATAGAAGTAGCGTTGCCAAACTTCTTATGAAGAATTAACATCAAGCCTATTTCGGGAATTATCCACCATTTCCATGAGAAACAATGGTATTGTTTGTAAAATGCCTCCTTCTTTATGTTTAGGTATTTTCCTTTTTTCTCTACAAATTATAATAAGAAGAAGGAATAACTTAATTTTCATATGAATTTTGTCCCGTATCTTCCTTTTTTTTTAAGCTATTGAAACTTTCTCACTTTATTTGGCAACATCGCAAGACATTTACAATTCTATTGCAAACTCTTCTTTCTTATGCAGTGACAGCCATGGCGGGATTGTTGAACTATTATTTATTTTTAATTTTTTTAAACAATTTTTTGGACATTTTTGTAAACAGAAAGTGCGGTGTGTACTGTGAAATACTGTTTTTGGGCGTTTAATGTAGGATTTCTACTGTTTCGTCCCCACCCAGCACCCCTGTTTACTTCACCGTCCCGTAATATGTTTTATTAATAATAAATTAAAGAAATGGATTTTGGAAAACGCGCACACAGATTTGTGTCATAATCGACCTATAGAAACGCCCTGAAAAGAATTTTTAAAAACCCTCTTATAATAGCGAAAACCGCTATATCGAACTATCTACTAAATCTGAAAAGTTATATGGTTTAATTTATTTTACCGCAAAATATAATATCCCTTATCCAACCTGTCGGGCATCTCCGCTCATTGCTAGGGTCTTAAAACGTAAAGTTTTCTTATTGAAAAAGTTGACTTATCAAAAAATTAAGCATATCTTAATATAAATATATCATAAATTTGAGCTATCAACGCCGTTTTAAATATAAGTTACTGACACCTAATAAAATTTAAATTTGCTTAAGTGGGCGGGGCTACCCGGACCTTCCCTATGTTCAGTTGTTAGTATGAACATGACATGTCTTAGATTAAGTGTCGATTAAAATGGTATTGGTAGAAAACTAAAAATATTTTTAAAAGATCATAAGGGCTTACCTTCCATACGTCCTATTAATAAAAATTATTACCTTTTCACACATGTTTAACAGTTTCACAACACAAAATCACAAAACGTTATCAGGATATAAGTAATGTTTTTAGTTTTCAAAAAATATCTGTTGGAGGGCGCTTTATACGAGTTTGTTGCGAATGTAAATAATTTCTGTGAAGTGACGCCAATAACAGATTTATCATATACAGCATCAGCTAAGTCGAAAGAAACACTGAAGCTAGATTTATAGATTGACGTTTTTTTCCGTTTGCTGTTTGATGGAGGAAAAAATTTCCTACTGTCTTGGTGTATTATACAAAGTATTTTACTCCCTTTAAAGACAGTCAAAAGAAAACATCCTGCTTTTCTATGCTATCCACCACGACTCTCTCCCCAGACCGGTTTCGCCTGCCTTACAGGAACTCATCAGTGAGGCTGTTGAGGCTACTTTGTATAATACACCAAGACAGTAGGGAATTTTTCCTTGTGCTTTTAACATACATAGCCACCTCGCTACAATTGATGCTCGTATTTACGGAATGCGATTTCAGCAGGACATCAACGGCAGGATTTAATATCCTACCGCTGGACAATGAAACTTGTCCAATAAGTAGACGCTGGTTTTCTACGCTATATATATATATATATATATATATATATATATATATATATATATATATATACAGGGTGTTCATTTGAAAACTTTCCACTCAAGTTATCTTCGAAACAGAGACAGCTTTGAGAAAATCGCCGAAACACGTCAAGATATTTATTGAGGGGAACGTTTTTACAAAAAATTGAATGGCGCCCCTTTAACCCCTTAACCACCAGGGCCACCACCCCAAAATTCTTAAATGAGAAGGCAGGTCGAGTGATACATTATTTTAAAGCTCCTGACGAGTACTTTATAACCCTAGAATATGAAGTCAATATCTTCACCTATTACAAAATGGCGGTACTTTAAAAATTACCTAAATACCTGCATTTGAATGGTCATATTTCGAAACTAATAAAGTTAGATGTACTTAATGTGGTATTTTCTTAAAGCTTATTTAAAGATCTTTTTAATGGTAAAATAATATACAGGGTTCTTAAATAAATAAATATGTACTTTTTCTTCTACCCTGTATATTACTACCAGTATCACCATTAAAAGACCTCTAAAAGAGCTTTAAGAAAACACCACATTAGGTACATCTAACTTTATTAGTTTCGAAATATGGCCATCCAAATCTGTATTTAGGTAATTTTTAAAGTACCGCCATTTTGTAATAGATGAAGATATTGACTTCATATTCTAGGGTTATAAAGTACTTGTTAGGAGCTTTAAAATGATGTATCACTCGACCCGCCTTCTCATTTAAGAATTTTGGGGTGGTGGCCCTGGTGGTTAAGGGATTAAAGGAGCGCCGTCCATTCTTTGTAAAAAACGTTCCCCATCAATAAATATCTTGAAGTGTTTCGGCATTTTCTCAAATTCGCATCTCGTTTCGAAGATAACTGAGTGGAAAGTTTTCAAATGAACACCCTATGTATATCATATATATATATATATATATATATATATATATATATATATATATATATATATATACAGTGCAGTGTATATATATATATATATATATATATATACAGGGTGTTCATTTGAAAACTTTCCACTCAGTTATCTTCGAATATATATATATATATATATATATATATATATATATATATATATATATAATATATATATATATATATATATATATATATATATATATCTGTATATATACAGGGTGGCCCACCATATTCGACACGGTCTGTAGCTGGATAACCATGGGGTTTTTAAACAAAGTAAATACTAAAACATATACAGGTCGGATAAGGCCACAGTATAAAATTATTTTACTCTATACAGGATGTCTCAAAAAGTGTGAGTGATCAAAAAATAATTTCAATTTTTTAGAAAGTCAAATTGCAATATCTCTCTTATTTTAAATGAAATACCCTGTATTTTTTACATCACACGATGACAAACCAAATGCTCTTTTTAAATGGTGTATAGGTTGCCTATACCTATCTTTGATACTTTTTAAGTAAATCCAGTATTTACTTTTTTAAAAACCCCATGGTTATCCAGCTACAGACCGTGTCGAATATGGTGGGCCACTCCTGTATATATGTACATATCTATAAATTCTGCTTGACAAACGGTCTAACGCGTGTAGAAGCGCAGCAGGTAAAAATTAAATAAATAATTTCGGCTGTGGCCGAACTATTTGTCGAAACATTTGGCAAACTATTGTAAGTAACTACCCGTCCACACAATGGTTGTTTGCGAAAGTTTGTCGTAGTTGGCCCAATGTCTGGCGGCAGCATTAAATGTATAATAAGCATTGTACCTACTCAATATTATTAATAACAGAATAATCTTTTTTAGTGCAATAAGAATGATACGATTTTTGTCCCAAAATCCCTCTCGCTCAATGCACTGTGCGTCGGTCCGGCTTTATTGTTGCTTTACTGGGCCTATATACCTTTTCACTTAGCTGAACCGGTATACCGCGGATTATGCCGTATAATTTTTAGTATTTCGTTTGTAAATTGATATATTTTCTTTCAATAAAAATAGTACGATAATTTAAACAAAAAATGCATTAATAATTTTACCACTATAGAGTTTTATATCAAAGTCGACATTTCCGTATTTGTGTCTAAATGACACTAGTGCTAATATAACAATAACCGAAATCTGTACCTCATCAGTTATAGACCGTGAGCCAGGTGCAACATTTTGTCAGTTATTTCCTCCTTCCTAACCAGTTCAGAACTCGTAAAATGCTTCAAGAGGGTTGTACATGAATTGTTATGAGCGTCAGCTGCGTCTTCGATGATGGAATTGTACAGTGTGCTCCAAAAAACAAAATATTCATATTAAACTTGTATTTTTAAAATAAAACACCCTGTATATTAGTACATTTTTGGATTGTAAGAATAAAAATAAAGAAAGTTTTATTAGCGATCCATATACCAAAATTCAAAGGTTTAGATTTGTGAAAAAATCATGACAAAAACAAATTACCCGTACCTTACTTACGCTTCACTTTATAAATTATATTGGATTGATGGAAAATTAAGTGTACAGTTCTACATTTAAATTTTTTACTAGAAATTATACAGGTGGTCCCGAAAGTAATATTTATTATTATATTAATTTCTGGACACCCCGTATATATTAGTATAAAATATAAATGTAAGTGATGGTACAGTTAATACTCTAGCAATCTAACATAATATACAAAGTCAAGCGTAAGTAAGGTAGGATCTATTAAAATTTTATTTTTGTCAAGAATTTTTTAAAAATCCTAAATATCTTAATAACCTTACATTTTTGGTTTGGTTTGGGTATCACTGATAAAATTAGTTTTTTTATTTCTGCAATTCAAAAACTAAACTCATATACCGGGTGTTCCATTTAAAAAGCGCAAGTTTAATATAGATCAATTTTTGGAGCACCCTGTATAATTCCACCATCGTCGCCGCAGCTGACGCTTACAAGTCATGTACAACCCCTTGAAGCATTTTACGAGTTACGGACTGAGAGGAAATTGGTCACGAAAATATGTCGCTGGCTCACAGACCATTAGTTTTTCATTTTGGGTTGTAACCAGGCGCGGCTTACCCACGAGAGGTCATTTAGTCAATAAACCACCTACATAAATAATTTTATAAAACAAGGACATGAAAGTAATTTATCCTCAAAAAAACTATTGCTATGCGAAACCTTCCTTAATACTAATAAAACTAATTCATTCGGCCACATTTTAAATTGGCTTTATAGGTTTTTAAGTAATAAATAAAGTTTTTGCTTTGAGTAAAAGCATGAGAACATGTTTCATGTGCATGGATGCGTGCAGAGCGTGACAATTTAAATCTTAGTGTTTGAAATATTTACATTATTTTTAACTTGATAAAACATTTGCAAAGTTAGATTAGACAAGATTAGCTTTGTGGTCTTTCTTTATCTTTGTGACAATTCACGAAATTTTAGGCCTACGTACCAGAGTAGCGGGAGTGTCGGGTTATTTGATGTTTAACCTATCATTTCCCAAAGCAAAAAGGCACCATTTGTCAAACCGAAATTGATTTAGTAGCCAAAATAATTTTGAAGAGAAAAAAAAGGTCCTTCACCCGAAAAGTAACACTGCATCATATATTTCCTGAGGGGGATCTGTCCCAAAATTCGTTAACTTTTTTCCTGTTTCTACCTAATGAAAAATTACGTGATATTTGCAAAGACCTCCTCCCCTCATCGTGAGATTTGAGGAGATTCACCTCGACCCCCTCCTTATCTAAATGTTTGTAAATCTTGACGCTTTGGGATTGTCCTCACCCAAACTTGCAAATCACAGGCTACAAATGGCTCCACAGTAGCTTCATAAGTTTTCTGCGTATCTTCTTCTATCTAGCAGAGCTACATAGGTTTTTTTTTAGTCTGCAAGAACTTTTGTAAATTCTAGCTAGTATGCCTCTATGGATTTTTTGCTCTTGCTGTTGTCCTTGCTCTCTTATCTACCGGTCCTGAGATTTCTTCATAATATGTGATCTAATAGACTTGGCATAACGGAATACCACAATAGGGCTCAGGAAAGGGCGGTTATAATGCCACATCCTTTGTATTTCATACATATGTAATGGCAAATATGGGCATTTTGGGCATTTAATGATGATATGCCCCCTCAGGGCTCGTTGAGGGGGATGAGGGTGATCATGGAATTGAATAGTGAGAAGAAAGGACCTTCTTTTTTGCTTTTTAAATGCATGGATTTTATTTTTGGTAAACAACAATAAATATAGGGGAGGGGACCTTTTTTTGCTCTTCAAAAAATTTGAAAATTTTGTTTCTGTCTAGGGGCGCTAAGATTTTTGTTTTTTGGCACCTCACACACTTTTTCTTGGCCCATGGCCCCCCTCAGACCCTCAGAAAGTCAATATGACCGCCCCTGGCTCAGGACCTACCATTGCCCTGCAGCACCATCCTTCGCTAGTTTATTAGTCTCTTCATCGTCTAGGCCGGGTTATTAATTTTTTATCTGAAGGCATCTCACATAGAGAATTGACTTTGGCTCCTCCTTAAATTTTCATTGTATGGCCCTTTCTTGTCTTATGACTCTGGCCTTGTTTGAGATGGTATTATATCGCTTTTACTTTACCCTGTATGAATATATAAAGGCTAGTTCAGCAATACCCTCTAGGCTGCAGTAAGGGTTGTTTTTATGGTCCCCGTAATACAAAGACAAGCAAGTCTGCAAGCTACATCTAGCGATTGTAGAGTTATACCCTCTTAAATTACGAAATATTATAAAGCAATTTTGTTTAAACCTATTCTATTAGAATATATGTAGTCATCTCCCTTACGCCACTTGATCTTTAAAAATGCATAATTATATTATTGTCAGTGAATATTATTTTAATATTATTGACATAGACTACGGCTTTTTGACAATTTCTGACAATATTGCAGATTAAACTATTAAACTTTGAAATTTTTCTTTTCGTTTTTTTATTTTTTTCTACTCGCACTTTACTTCTGAAAAAGTAACTTTTCCACTAGCTCGGAAAAGTACTTTTCCGCAATGAAGGATTTTCATGAACTTCATGTTTAAAAGAAAAATTTGCGGGAAACGGAGAGTGTGGTAGATCTAGGGAAACCGGGTATAGAACGGGTTACCGGGGTAGTGTTTTTTAAATTTTCGCGGGTCAGCGCAAGAAAACCATATCAATAAATATTTCCAGCATTATTTTCTAGGAATGCGGTAACAATAATTTGAGCTTGTTAGTGGTCGTTCGTCAACTGCGGTATTGAAAGCACCATTTTTTGGTTTAAGGTTTACTGTAAAACTTGACGAATTTTGAAATAACGGTAATTGTTTAACTTTACTAGCTGTACATTTTTTGTAGGAGAGGCACAAATTATCAGAATACCCAGATGCAAAACTAAGCGTGTTCGTTGAAATCTCTCACCACTATCGTCCCTCCCACTGCGTGGTGGATATACACCCCACGATTTAGTACGTGACCTAATGCTCATCTAGGTGTCAGTTAGTCCCATACTTTTGTTGGTATAGAACGTGAGCATAAGTTAGTTAATTGTGTTTAGTTGTTTTTGAACTTTTATGTTTTTATTATTAAAGTGTTAGTATAGTGTCTTGTTAAATTTTTTTACCGTTTATTATGGGATATAAATGTGTATATTTATTCTGTTCCTCCATCACCGGGAGCGGATCACTTTTAGATTCCCAAAGGACCACTATTATTTTAAGACTATTTAACATAAATACAAAGCTTTTACAAATTACTTAGATATGTTACTAAAGTTATTGATATTAATCAGTATGTGCCTAAACAGAGGAAAATATTTTTTTATTTATAGCCGCACTGCCATTTAAAAGGCTATATTTCAAATTTAAAAAATGAGGTGTTTTTTCAGTATTTAAAAAAATTACATACTTTCAAATAAAAAAAAAACAATCAATTAGGTTTGGGTATTACTAAAGCAACATCTGCATTGCTTTAAAAGATTGCGTCGGGGTTTCTTTAGAAACTTGTGTTACTCGGCTTTCAATTATTCTGTTTCAATCCCCAGTTACACAAAACTTTTTAATACACAATTAAGCTAAAAAAACGGAATACCATTATTTAATTTAATAAGCAGTTTTTAGGCAAGGTTTTTTTAATGGCTTTTTGTTAAACATTCTAAACCCCCATTAGTTTAATCGTTTTTAAAAATGTTTTGTGCAACCAGGTATAGACATTTTATTACAGGTTGATCCAAACGTGACATCTACTAACAATATTTTACCGTTCAAAGAATGGGTAAAATTTTTAGTTTGTAAATTCCCAATTAGTGTATTATTCTTTTGTTCCGTTTTTAACATATAAAAAAGCTGCATAATTAGTTACTATAAAAGTCTATCTCTCCTTAGCGCCTTGGTGCGGTTTAACCTTTACAAATTTAAAATATTACGATCCATACATTGGTGCAGATGTTCCATTTATTCTTTCTGAAGGTCATAGAAACAAGTAAGCGTAATTTGCCGCACTTTCGCATCTGTATATTCTGATAATTTGTGGTAGAGAAAGAAAGCCTCTCCCTTAATGTAACTTTTATAAAATCAAGTGTTTATTACAAATGATATTGATGTTATTTAATCACACTCGCGACGCATGCTTATGGGGCAGAATGGGAAGAGACAGAATGGGATATTCCCCGTTTCGCCCCACGTGTATTCAAGTGGTGATTGTTCATTCCAGATATTGTTTATGATGTGAGCTCTCTTCAATACACCTTGGCCATAAAGTTTCATCATTAATAATAAACAACATTTAACTATCATACTCTTATCATGGTTCGAACAAATGTAAGAAAAAGAAATCGACAAAATTGGTCACAATCAACGCTTCAAGCTGTTCTTGCTGTTTTTAATTGTGTTTTATATTTTTTTAGTTTAGTTATTCATCAGTAAAGAGTGTAACTATTTTATTTTGTTTCACAGTACCCCGAGGTGCCCCATAAGTAGGGCACAACGGGGTATTTTTAATTTTTGCAAAAACCTTAATAACAAAATATGAAAAAGAAAATGAAGATTTTTGTAACAACTGTTAAAAATAACGTTAAATTTATCTCCTAAGTAAAAATGTTTGGCCTCTATGGGTAATTTCTTTCCAAAAAAAAAACACTTTAATATTAAGTACTCCTGCGTTCCCCTATGCTAACAAAGAGTCGTAAGCATAGGGGGCAATTGCCCCCTCCGAGGAGTCCTACAAATGGGTTATTTTGCGGGGATGGTGGTGGTGTTAAGGCCTTATTTTTGTAAATACAGCATTATTTTCCTGTTTGTAATATGTAGCGCCCCCTCACCCCAATGAAAAATCATGACTCTTTTCACAGGTAGGTTTTCTGGGTGAAGACTTTTTTTCGCTTTTTGATTTTCTTTATGCTGGTAGGTTTTATACGTGAATACCTTGTTTTTTGCTCTTTACTTTATTCCTCAAATCATTTTGTTATGCTACGTGAAGCCCTCTCACAAAATCCTTTTCTGCGTAGCATAACCTTTTTAACGGAATAGGATTAGTTCATATACTTGCGAAATGTAATTTGCGAATTGCGGAAAGTGTTCTGAATGGTCAATTTCTAACGAAAAATTCGAAAGTCGTTAGAACTTGAACAATTAGACCAAGTCTCGCAATTCACAAATCGAATTTCGCAAGTATATAAACTAAGCTTAACGCTCTCACACTTGCCGCTCTTCGCTCGCCGCTTGGTAGGGTAGCCATAGCCTTATTCTTATTGCAATGACAAGAGAGAATGTTTATTAGGTCTTTTAGCAAGAAGCTAGCGTTTGTTATTTAGTGTCACCTTTTACTTAGCTGCATACGGTAAAATAATTATTTTCTGGTAAATTACAAAATTATTAGGTCAAAACAACGACAGGGTAAGTTTACTCTGCGAATAGGATTATTTTTTACCCTTATTTACGTTATTTATTTACTAATATAAGTTAGATTAAGGTTGTTTAGAGCAAAACACGATTTCCTGCTTTCTATAGCCTACTTTGTACTCACTTTTTAAAAGGTATGTTCTTTAGTAGACGGGACATAGTAAGAACCGACCTCTAAAAGTTATTTTTAAATCTATTTTAAAACGTTGACTGACATTTTGTTCATGCGATCGATTTTTTGAAATGAAGACTTTGGCAAAATTTTGAAAATTTACCAACATGTATGAGTCAGCGGGGCCCTGACATACGACCAAAATGTTTTGACTATTTTAGCACTCTCCAGTTATACCGGAAGTCAATGTCAACTTACTATTTGATATAAAACACCCTATATATTGATTTATTTTTAGATTCTGCGTACAATTGTAAGACATACTTTATGTATAATGTACCTGATACCTAGGTCCCAACAATTGTCACTTATTTAAAATTTTATGTCAAAAATGACGTTCGCAAGCCATTACATAACGATCGTTTCTTTCTAAACAAAAGCCGGTAATTTTCTAGAAACCTGCGGCAACTCCGATTTTAACGAAATTTGTTATACGGGGGTTTTATGGGCGCGTGATCACGAATCTGAAAGATTTTTTGGCGGAAACGTTTTGTTCTCAAGATATTCATCATCAAAGTTCAAATTTGAACTATGCTCATCTTCACTATATTCCCTCTTCTTTTTGCACACAATTCTTGATTTGAAGCTAAAGTAGTCACACAATATTTTGATTTTTACATTTTAAAATTCCGTTATTCTACGTTTTTTACATTATTTTTGCATTAAATTGCGTGGCTTTTCTTTGATAATGTGGCAAACCATACATACACATAGGGCTTCATGGCCACTGGGATTGAAATGATTCAAAGTATAGCTATGCAATTTAATGCAAAAATAATGTAAATACACGTAAAAACGGGGTTTTAAAAGGTGAAAATCAAATATTCTATGCCACTTTGGCTTCAAAATCCAAGAATTGTGTGCAAAAGAAGAGGGAATATTGTAAAAATAGGATTAGTTGTAAATTTCAAGTCTGATGATGGATATCTCAAGAACAAAGACGTTTCCGCCAAAAAATTCTTTCAGATTCGTGATTAGCGCCCCAAAACCAAACTTTATCAAAATCGGAGTTGCTTCGCAGGCTTAGAAAATTACTCAAAAAGCCTTTAAAAGGAATTTAAATAATTTTTTAGGGAAAGACGATGATGCCTAATATTTTCGTGAAATTGTAATAAGTTATCAGGTGATTTATGTAAATATTCTTCGCCAATTGAATGTAGATACCTTCCGTGTAAATAAGGAATTTGACACCAACCTTCGGTAGTAACCGGATAGTGCTAGAACTGTTAAAATATTTTTAGATGTATATCCCCATTGAATTTATATTGTTTCCAAGTTTTCAAAAATTTTCCAAGGTCTACATTTTGAGAAATCGATCGCAACAGTTTCTCGTGGCATACCTTGTATTATAAAAATAATTTAGGCCCAAACAGGTTATTTCAAAAAAACCTGTCGCATTATTATAATCAATTTTTTCATATCAATTACTTTCTTTTTGTCAAAGACCAAAATAATTTTTTGCTCTAAAATGAGACAATGCAAGGCTTTAAGATTTTAATTATTATTATTATTTTTAAATTACTACATTTACTTTAAAATAAATTTCTTTTGTTTGAACCGAAATCACTCATATTTAACAGAGGTATAATTTTATTTGTTTTAATTACATGGATTCAAAAATTTTATTTTAATATTTGTATTTTCAAACTTGTTTCACGCCATTTTTAATGGAATGCCCTGTATCTACTAGTGTGCATCGATGAAGTATTCATTTATCTTTGAAATAATATTACTATATATAACTTTATCTTTGCCACTTTTTTTTTAATAATAAAACTTTAAAATACATTTTGTTGGCACTACAAGTACAGCAAAAAAAAAAAACAAAGTTTTTAGACGGGTGTACATTTAATAAAAATAACTGGTAAACAAAAATAGTTTTTGTGTAGAAAAAAGATAAAATAATTAAATGGTTAAAGCAAATGTTAAAAATACACACATTTTACGAAAATACACCCTGTATTGAAGGTCAATAACTTCCTAACAAACCGCGATAAAACTTTTTTATATAAAGAACTAACATTATTTTGGCTCACCTTCTCAGCCCTATTATTTACATGTCATGATCTTTTTAAACACCCTGTATAAGGAAAATTATTTAAAAGGATTCTTCTCTTATGGTAGGGAAGCCCAAGAGGTGATTTCTGAAGTTACTACAGCGCGTCAGAAAAATATACCGGAGGATACCTTGTACCCTATTAAATACCTCCACCAACTATAGGCCCTGTATACAGGGGCGATCGTACAAAACAAAAATATATCCATCAGAAATTGTCGTGCGCGTCAGATTAAGAAAGGGTGAATTATTCCATGCTAAAAGAGTGTATATTCCACTAATCTGACAATTTAAGAGTGACAAAAAAAAGTCATTTTGACATGCTCGGAGCGTGGTTAGTTTTTATTATTTTAAAGAAATTAATTCAAAGATAACATAAAAATATATATTTTAATACGATTTGGACAATTTCCACAAGCCGAAATAATAAACATATTTTTTTGACATACTTAGAAGTCTAGCCGCTTAACGCCCCAATGAAAAGGTATACATTATATAATTTTTTTTCTTCTTATCATCAAAGCTTAGTTCATAAGTTTGCGAAATGCGATTTGCGAATCCTGTTCTGATTGATCAATTTCTAACGAATTCGAATTCGAAAATCGTTACAAATTCACCAAATCAGAACACGTTTCGCAAATCGCATTTCTGCAAGCTTATGAACTAAGCTTTATCTTTTCAACCCAATAAGTCTCATATGACGCTCGAGTAACTGCAAATTTAGCATCTTGGGCTCCACTACTATTTATTATGTCGTTTGGCTTTAAAGAAGTAATTAGTACTTTTGACAAAGAAAAAGACAGACGCAAATATTTTTAATATTATTTTTATTTATTTAAAATTACAAAAGATATAATGACTATATTTAGGAAACAAGTTTAGTTTTTATTTTCATATACATTTTTTAAATCTTAAGTTATCGTAACATAAAAAAAGAACATTTTGGGATTTTGAAAAAGGTTCCTTATCGTCGTCCAATTATATCCAAAAGCCTTTTTTTCTCTTTATATCTAAAACTGAAAAACGATAATTGAAAAAAATAATAAAGTTTTTAGACGTGCAATACAGGGTGTTACAAATTTGGAGCGCACCATTGGGATCTTGAAAAGAAAAAAGAAACAGGGTTGGTTAAATAAGAGAAAAGGGTAATTTTCTAGAAACCTGCGGCAACTCCGATTTTAACGAAATTTGGTATAGCGGGGTATTTTGGGGCGCTGATCACAAATCTGAAATGAGCGGAAACGTTTCGTTCTCGAGATATTCATCATCAAAGTTCATATTTGAACTAAGCTTATTTTCACTATATTCGTAAACCCCGTTTTCTACGTTTTTTGCATTATTTTTGCATTAAATTGCGTCGCTTTTCTTTGATCATGCGGCAACCATACATACACATAGGGCTTTATGGCACACTGGGATTGAAATGATTCAAAGTTTAGCTATGCAATTTAATGCAAAATAATGTAAATACGTAAAAAAAAACGGGGTTTTAAAAGGTGAAAATCAAATATTGTGTGCCACTTTAGCTTTAAATCAAGAATGGTGTGCAAAAAGAAGGGGAATATAGTAAAAATAGGATTAGTTTAAATTTCAAGTCTGATGATGAATATCTTAAAAACGAAACGTTTCCGCCAAAATTGCCGCAGGTTTCTAGAAAATTACCGGGAAAAGTTAAGTTAAACAATATTCCGTTTTAAAAATTTACAGCCGAAATTATTCGAAATAAAACGAAAATTTTGCAAAAAGTTTAGTTTTTTTCGAATTTATTTTAAAAAAGGCGAAGCATCGTATCTTAAATTTAATATTGCTATTTTGTCGAGAGAAAAATGTAACAGAAAAAATAAAATAACAACTGTTTCGCAAAATCTCTTTTTATTAGGGCTGGCAAAAACCGGAAAAAACCATTAAACCGGCTCATTTAAAAACTGGTATTAAAAACCGGTTTTAAAACCGAAAAACCAAAACCGGGATTTAAAACCGAAAAACCGAAAACGGTTTTCAAAACCGATACATTGAAATCGGTTTTTAAAACCGAAAACCGAAAACGGTCTTTAAAACCGAAAACCGAAAACGGTTTTCAAAACTGAAAAAGGCTTTTCTAAACCACAGTTAACAGAAAATCGGAAAGTAATTATTCTCTATTAATCGTTTTTGCGTTGATTACGGATTTGTCCATGAGCTTTGGTGTTAAGTGATAATCATTATTCATCCTAGAATGCTTCAAAAGAAATTGGTTAAATATAAATAAGAATAATAATATAACATCCCTGTTAATAAAATGCAAGATTCTAAAGGTGATGTAAAAATTCCATACATATTCCATAATTTATTTTTTCCTCTGTATTTAAAATTGGTATTCTATTTTCGGTGTTTTTTCTTGGTTTATTGGTTAATAAAAACAGAAAAGGAAGAGTGGTGATTTTTAAATTTTAATTTAGTGTATTATTATAGTAAGTTGTAGTTTTTATATAAACCGCAATCAACCAAAAACCTATTAATTGATATTTGAAGAATAGCTTTTCGATTTTGGTCCGATTATCCGAAAAACCGGTATTTGAAAACCGCTTTTTAAAACCGGTTAACCGATATCGAAAACCAGTTTCAGTAGTATTCGAAAACCGGTTTTCAAATACCGGTTAACCGGTATTCGAAACCGGTTTTCGAATAACGGTTTTCGGTTTTGGCCAAAACCGCGGTTAACCGAAAACCGGTTAATCGGTTAACCGAAAAACCGGTTTCGGTTGCCAGCCCTACTTTTTACCGGATAATTCCGGAACGGCTATAAATTAATTAATTTTTTAAACAGAATATTATAAAGCATTAAAATGCGCAATTTTGCCCTTATTTGCCAGCTTTTTATCTCTTGCCGTTTCACTGTTAATGGTGCGCCTCGAATTTGAATACAGATGAGACGTGACCTAGTGTTGCTGCCAAGACAAGCGATTCTCGCCTTTTGTCTTGACTAATTTTCGTTTTTTTTTTGGTTTTCTTAAGGTGTCTAGTTTTCTTGACTAGCCATTGGTAAAATGTTATAAGAAGAAACCGCAGCAACCGTTAAATATAAGTGAACCAAATTTAGTGCCAAGGGGTAACTGGACATAAAGAATTTAAAAATTATAGTTTCAAGGTTGCCAAATTTTTAGCCTTTTCTCTAGGTTGGGTAAATTTAAAATTTTAAATGTAATACCCCATTTTTTATTATTGTAATCAATTGCTTGATCAACTTTATTATGACCTGATATTATTGTTTTTTTAATCCTCTCAATCTCGAAAGTATGGCATTAAGCTTGAATATAGAAACGATCTCAAAAACGATTCAACCGAAAATCGTCAAAATTAGGAGAGGGGAGTAACTGGACATTTTAAATACAGGAATTGCATTTGCGATGTTTTATAATTAAATTTCCTTATTCCAATAATCAATTACATACAGGGTGATTCAAAAATCGATCACGAAACTTAAGGGGGTGATTCTACTTGACAAAATAAGGGTAGAGCGTTCAAATAATTTTTTTCAAAATGTCATTCGTTTTCGAGTTACAAGCCCTCAAAGTTCAAGTTTTTATTTTTTGAATTGCCTGCTTACAGGAAAACCGATTTGACTAATATTTAAAGATAGGCTAAGTCGTCTGCGCTTCATCATCTTAATAACAATTCACATTGATTGTGTGCCGCTAGAGGGCACTTTACCTAAATTGCCAATTGTTTTCTTGTCATAATTGTTTAGTGTTGACAGCTACAGTAGTTTTTGGCATGTTTTCTGAAAGACTGATAGTAGGCCATTAAAAAAGGTGCTCTTGATTTACCCTCGCTAAATCACCAAATCAGTTTAGACGTAAATCACCCTTGAAAATTAAGTGGTAAATTACTTTTCTCATTTCGTTACCAATAGCCATCAAAGTATACTAAAGCTGTCAGTTTTACATCAAATAAATTCGCTTTTTAAACTATTTAATTTATAATCTTAAAATAACTAATAATGGCTAATCACCAACATTCAAATATCGAAAATTGTGATATTTTTGTTATGGAAAAGCAAATGGTAATGCAGAGTTGGCAAGAAGATATTATATGGATAGTTATCCGGAAAGAAATATCCCTCATGCTCAAACATTTTCCAGTGTGCACAGAAGGCTTCCGGAATGTGGTTCCTTTAAAAGTTATAATGGAAATAGGGGAAGACCTAGAACAGCTAGAATCGTGCAACAAGAAGAAAGAGTGTTTAAAATTATTAAAGATAATCAAGGTAGTAGTACTCGAAAAACTGGGAATAAAGTGCGGCTCTGTCAGGCTAGTTCATGGAGGGTATTAAGAGAAGAGCAACTCTACCCGTTTCATTCACAAAAGGTGCAGACACGTATGAACACGATAATCGATTAATTGGCCTTATATTATTCACTGACGAAGCTGGTTTCACTCGTGATGGCATAACAAATCTACACAACATCCACACATATGCTTACGAACACCCAAACAATGCGGTAGAAACGAAACATCAGCGTAGATTTTCACTGAATGTGTGGGCAGGGATAATAGGAGATTGCCTTACTGGTCCTCATTTCTTTGATGGCCCATTAACTGGTGACGTATATTTAGATTTTATCCAAAATCGTCTTCCATCGTATCTGGAAGATGTGCCATTGGAAGTAAGGGCCAACATGTGAATCCTCCAAGACGGAGCTCCACTCCACTTTAGTATACGTGTCCGGCAGTATTTGAATGCACCGTATCCTGAGCGATGGATAGGACGAAATGGACCATTGACATGGGCAGCGAGGTCACCAGACCTTAATCCTATGGATTTTTTCTTTTGGGGTCATTTGAAACAATTGGTGTACGATACTTCAGTAATCAACGTCGAGGATCTTCGCTTCAGGATAATCGAATAGTTCCAAATTATTAAAAGAACACCAGGAATTTTTCATCGAGTTAGGCGACATTTTTTTGAAGAGTCTTAGGAAATGTATTGAAGAAAATAAGGGACATGTTGAGAATCTGTTTTAGTTTGTTTAGTACTGTTTCATTAATTTTTAGCAATTAAATGTATATCACAAAAATTCATATATGAATATTTACTGATTAGCCAATATTAGTTATTTTAAATGTATAAATTAAATAGTTTAAAAGACGTATTTTATTTTACACTGACAGCTTTAGTATACTTTGGTAGCTATTTACCTGGTAGCTGGTGGTAACGCAATGAGAAAAGTAAATTTACCACCTAATTTTTAACGATGATTTACGTCTAAACCGTTGGGTTTAGCGATGTAAATAAAGAGAACCTTTTTTAAAGGCCTGGCATCAGTCTTTCAGAAAACATGCCAAAAACTACTGTAGCTGTCAACACTAAAAAATTATGAAAAGAAAAGAATTTTCAATGTAGGTAAAGTGCCCTCTAGCGGCAAACAATCAATGTGAATTGTTACTAGAATTATGAAACGCAGACGATTTAGTCTAGGTTTTAAATATTAGTTAAATCTGTTTTTTTGTAAGCGAGTGATTCAAAAAACAAAAAATAAAAACTTGAACTTTAACGGCTTGCAACTCAAAAACGAATGACATTTGAAAAAAATTATGAAGTTCTACCCTTATTTTGTTAAGAATCACCGCCTTAAGTTGAGTGATCGATTTTTGAATCACCCTGTATATCACTTTAAATAAAAGAGAACGTGAATTCTAGGCACAAATAATAATAAAAGAGAAGATCTTGAACCATTTCTTTTACAGAATAATCCATTTTTCTTTTTAACTAAACCGATAATAAACAAGCTATGATGATGTTGGATATGTCTTAGTAGTCTTCGTATTCTACTGTTGGTATACAGGGTGTTACAGAATGTTGTTAAAAAATTAGAGACAGGTTTTACCATTGACAATATAAAAAAATTCATATAAACATGGGTTCGCAAATTGCTCGTTCTCAAGATACAGGGTGTTAAAAATTGTTAAATAAAGTAGTTTTTTAAAAATATTTTAAATATCCTTTACCCAATTTGGTTTTAATTTGGTTATGTTATTTATGGCATTACGGTTGTAACCTAATTTCATTTAATACGTTTAGTGGGGGCTCGAACAGCAACTAAAGGAATATTTCTAACAAAAAACGGTAGGGTAGGGCGGGGCTAGTTGAGCATAGAGGTAAGTTGGGCAATCCAAATATATCAAAAACTATCGACCGTACGCAAACGCATCAAATAGCGTAAAGAAGGGGTTGCGCAAGAAGAACACATCGCGCGACCGCCAGTGGTGACGCGGCGATCGAGAAAAGTACCCCCACGTATTGTTTATTTTGTGATTAAAAAGTTTAATAATTTTCAGACAGAATATTTCGTCTGTGATATTTAAATAATATCCTTTTTCAATTAGGTAAGTGTTAATCTTTAGTAAATTTATTGCAGTTTTGATTTTTATAAAGATACTGAATATAATTCTATCCGTTTTTTAATAAATTCACTTTTGCTTTAAAATTTCAGGTTGGGGTTAGTTGAGCTACAGTTGTCCACCTAACCCCACGATTTTAACAGAAGTATAAAATGATTTTTTTATTTTTTTAGGTTACGGACTTATAAAAGTTCGACTACTAGAGGTTCCTATACTACTCAAGACTTATATGAGGCTGCATCCCGTACAAGCAACAAAAAAACGAGCTGACCTATCTAATTCATAAATTTTCTCCGGAAATAGTTCGACCATACCCAAAGGCTGGTCCAAGAAAAGGAGCCAAATCACTGAAAAATAATATCTATTTAATATACTTTTTTTAAATTATATCAGCAACATTGATAGTTGGATATAAAGTCTGTTTATTAATAGAAAGTCTAATCTTTAATTAATGCTATAATAAAGTTAACTTGGAGTTGATGTTTTGTTTATTTGTTTTTAGTTTTTTTAACCAAATAAAAAATTACTTTGTTTTGTTTTAAATGAAGAGTTAGACTCCTAAATGTCTTAAATGTTTTTTTTATGATTTGTATAAGCTATATTAATAATAATTATACAAATATTCAAGTTTAAATTCAGTAGTTAGGCTAAGATAGGTACGTTGCAGTTTTATTGATGAGATTTGTTGTTTTGTGACTATATGATTATAAATATAAAAACCAAATTGTCAAAATGTATTTTTATTGTAAACCTACCTAACATTAAACCTATAAGTTGGCTGTACTTTCTAAGTGCTCCACTAGCCCCATATCCTTGCTCAACTTACCTCACATATGGGGTACGTTGAGCATACCTGACTATCTACATTAAAATAGATGTAGCTCCTTAATTTAGCTTACTAAAAAGAAGTTACTATGGACACTATTGCTATGGGATAAATTGCCAATCCATCAGTATGCATGATAGGCCATTAAGACATATTGTTGAGGAGCTATAACCCATCAAGTGAAAAATTGCTCAACTAGCCCCGCCCTACCCTACGGCACTGACTGTGTAAATGTGTGTAAAATTTTGGTACTTTCTTTAGATTAAGCAAAAAAATACAGCTTTTTTGTGTCTTGTTCAGTTTGTGTGTTTTTTTTCGTATCTTGTTAAGTTTAGGAGAAACAAAAACATCTAACTTCATACTTTTAGATCATAAAAAAACTTTGCGGAATTATATTAGGAATATTAGGAATAATTTTTTTAGTATTTATGTAAAAACAACAATAAATACCTTTTTAAATAAGGTTTATATCCAGTCTAACAATTTTTACTAACATAAGTGTATTCGACTTTTTTTAGTTTTTTGAAAAGTTTAACACTCTGTATGTTGGAACGAAAAATTTGCGGACCCATGTTTATATAAAATTTTCTTTATATTTTCTAATAAAGAATCTACCCTTAATTTTTTTTAACAACATTTTGTAACACTCTGTATATTAGTGTATTTTACACGATAAGGAGTAAATTGATGGCTTATAAATATTACACCAAATTATTTCTGACACAAAAAATGGGTAAGTACCTTGTTGTTGTACTTTCCGTTGTGGTATAAACTAATATTTAAAACGTAATTTACGTTCTTTTTTTTAATTTTAAACAATTAAATATCTCTCTAAGTAAAAATATTTTACTAACTTTTTTATGATTTATTAGTTATTGTTTGTCCTGGCAACTATTTCCCTAGTGTATGCATTAAGTTAAGAATCACCCTGTATAATTATTATTATAAGGTTTGTTACAGCAGGCTGTCAGAAATGTTTGCAACCGTTCCGCACGTCAAATTTGTCGTTCCAGCAGTGCCATGTTTCTAACATTATACAATGGTTTGTTGTTCCAGCAGTAGTTTTAAGATGTTGGAAACATGTTGGAAACTGTTTGAAAAGTTTGCAAACTTTCTTCAAACATTACTGATAATTTTTAACATAACCTTTCTTGTATTGACGTATAAGCAGTATGCACGCCTTGTTTATTTTTCGTTCCAGCAGAAAACTGTTGCCAACATTTCTGACTAATATTTGTAACAATTTCTGCGTTTTACGATTGTTGCTAACATGTTTCCAACATTCTGCTGGAACAAACCTATATTGTATAAATAAGCTTGCTTTTTTGTGTTATTTAATTTTTTTGACTCGATATCGAAAGAGGCTTCCTTTAGCTGATGTTGCCGATGGTCACGTTACGTCTAGCGCCGCTACTGCTAACAATTTTTACTTACCAACGGCACCGACATTGCACGTTGTTGAATTTCGGAACCCATATCCACATAACGTATCTTTAGTGGTCCCTAAAAATCAAAGAGGCACATTAAAAAACTCTAACTTATAGAACAACGAGGTGCTATATGACCCCCTTAGCACTACGGTACATGACCGAAATTATTAGCAGTTTTATGGTAGTATCAAAGAATACCAATCCATAGTACCCCACAAGTGAGATTTCAGCGTACCCTAAATTTTTTAGTACCTACCGCGACCAACAGATGGCGAAAGTAGTACGATGTCGCTTTGCTAATACGATTACCATATGAAATTGATAACAGCCGCTGACGAGCAGTCGGCCCGATCAGTTAGAGTGAGGATATACGCATAATTGAATAAAAATATTTTGTGATTGGCCAGCGCATGGTTACAGTTAAATAACCCTAGGGTTATATAACATACATGTTAGCATCATAGTACTAATAACCAATTTTACTTACCCCATCTGGCATAGGATTAGGTTCATCACTTATCTACAAATAAAATAGCAGAAATTAAATAATTGATTAAATTTTCGGTAATTTTCTAGAAACCTGCGGCAACTCCGATTTTGACGAAATTGGGTATACGGGGTTTTTGGGGCGCTGATCACGAATCTAAAGAGAAGAATTTTTTGGCAGAAACGTTTCGTTCTCGAGATATCCATCGTCAAAATTGAATTTTAAACTTATCCGATTCTCACTGTATTCCTTCTTCTTTTGCACACAATTCTGGATTTAAAGCTAAAGTGGCATACAATATTTGATTATCACTTTTTAAAACCCCGTTTTTTACGAATGTTACATTATTTTTGCATTAAATTGCATAGCTGCACTTTCAAACGTTTTTAGTCGCAGCAAGCTATGACGTCACCGTGTAAACATAGCTGCCGTATTTTTAAACTGAACTTTCGCAATTTTGTTAATAAAAGATGTAAAAGACATAAAAAATGTGGTTTTAAAGGTGAATTTCAAATATTGTATGCCACTTTAGCTTTAAATCATGAATTGTGTACAAAAAGAAGGAGGAATACAGTGAAAATAAGATTAGTTTAAAATTCAACTTTGATGATGGATATCTTGGAAACAAAACGTTTCCGCCAAAAAATTCTTACAGATTCCTGATCAGCGCCCCAAGAAACCCCGTATACCAAATTTCATCAAAATCGGGTTGCCGCAGGTTTCTAGAAAATTAACAAATTCTCAGATAACCAATACACAAATGACAGCGATGAGGAGAAACTGTAACTGTGTTGAGAATTTCTTGTTTCGCTTAAGGTCTCTCTTTCTCTTAAAAGTAATAAATTCATATAAAACTAAATGTGTAAAAAATTGTTCTCTTCTTTGGATTAAGCAAATAAATAAATAAAAATACAGCTTTTGGGTCCAAATTTTGTTTTGAATTTTGTTTAGTTTAGGAGAAAAAAATTCACCTAATTACATATCTTTGGATTATAAAAGAAGCTTTGCGAGAACTTTGTTTTTAACACTATGGTTTATAATTTTTTTCATAGCAGTGTATGTAACAACAACAACAAATACATATTTGGTAATTTTCTAGGAAACCGGCGGCAACTCCGATTTTGACGAAATTTGGTATACGGGGGTTTTTGGGGCGCTGATCACGAATCTGAAAGAATTATTTGGCGGAAACGTTTCGTTCTCGAGATATCCATCATCAAAGTTGGTATTTGAACTAACCTTATTTTTACTGTATTCCCCCTTCTTTTTGCACACAATTCTTGATTTAAAGCTAAAGTGGCACACAATATTTGATTTTCACCTTTTAAAACCCCGTTTTTTTACGTATTTTACATTATTTTTGCATTAAATTGCATAGCTGTACTTTGAATCATTTTAATCCCAGTGTGCCATGAAGCCCTATGTGTATGTATGGTTGCCGCATTATCAAAGAAAAGCCACGCAATTTAATGCAAAAATAATATAAAAAACGTAGAAAAACGGGGTTTTAAAGGTGAAAATCAAATATTGTGTGACACTTTAGCTTTAAATCAAGAATTGTGTGCAAAAAGAAGGAGGAATACAGTAAAAATAAGGTTAGTTCAAATACCAACTTTGATGATGGATATCTCGAGAACGAAACGTTTCCGCCAAATAATTCTTACAGATTCGTGATCAGCGCCCCAAGAAACCCCTGTATACCAAATTTCATCAAAATCGGAGTTGCCGCCGTTTCTAAAAATTACCACATATTAAAATAAGGTCTATATCCAGTCTAACAATTTTTACTAAAATAAGTTTTAGTTTTTTGAAAAGTTTACTTAACTTAAATCTTTTCACTCTACGATATTTTGATAATAGTAAAGAACTAAATTTCAAAATGACAACGCTATGTCACGCTAACTGGTATTTTTATTGTTGTTCATAAATATGAGGCAATAATAACAATAAATATATTAGCATCTAACTAGCAAACGGGTCAACCGAAAAATCTAAAGTTTTACCATGTACGTAGATTTGCATGCTCTTCAATAAACTTCAATAGACTTTTTCGCTAAAATAATTAGGGGAGCCAATACTTGACCCCATTAAAAATTTCATGGGATTTCCTATGTCCCGCCCGGTGATGCATCACCCGGTATAAGTATTTAATAAAGATAAGTCATGAGAGAGACGAGCCGAGACGAAAAACAGAAAGTGTTTTCTGGACGAAAGTAGGTAATTCTCACTAAGATGTTAATTAGTGCCGCCATCGCGCCACTGCGTACAATGATTACTTTACCTCCAGTGGACCTCTCCATATCTTAGCAGGATCTGGCGTCCCTGTTCCCTAAAAATTAAAGCGAAACTATAAAATACCTTTGTTCCACGACCGTTAAAAAAATACAGTTTTTAATCGTTAACATGAAGATAAAGTACTCCATTCTAGTACACTACATAAAGTGTTAAACAAATTTTACACTTCGAAGCTTTTTTACACTTTGAATTATTTTTAACACGCTTTTATTAACTTGGGTTGTATGTATCTATCAATCTGGCTATCTATGTAACGGAATCTTTGAGCCTAATTTTAACCAACTTCCAGCTATTCGATTTCTTTGAAACTTTGCACACGTATTAAGGACCCATGACAATGCAATAATCTGCAAACAGTATCCCGTTATCCTGCTTTGGATCGCCAGGAAAAAAGAAATTCCATTATATTATAAAAACAACACCTGGGTCGCCATCTGTTGGCAACATTTCAAACTTTGCTAATTTTAAAAATCGTACGTTCTGGCGGATGCGCCAGATTAGACAATTGAATAATCGAACTAGACAACATTTGCCGACGGGTTGGGGACCAGGGGCTCAATTCTGCTAAATTAAACTCATTCGTTCGCTGAAAGTATTCGTTCCGGGAGCGTATAACAATCATCTGTTTTTTTTTTAAACGCTTTTTTAACGAACGAATAACCTTCACTTGTTTTTTAAAACAGGCGGTCATAAAACAGAAATCTGTATTACAAACTGACATCTGAAAAAATTAACAGTCATAACATAACCTAAAATTCCTTTAATGTGAAATGAAAGTTGAAAAAATCAGTTAACCAAGCTATTAAAAACAAAGTATACACTTTAATTGAAATACAAGAAGCAAATAAATAATTAACATGGTCCTCCGCAGCCAGAATAATCATTCGTAAGCAAAATAGTTCCTAAATCACATAACCTATAACCATGAAAAATATGAAAAATTACTTATTGCTTTGGAAAAGTAACTAACAAGTTATTGCATATAACTTTTATACCATCTTCAATTTATACTTTCTAAAAGAAGGCCTTTATTGAGTTTTAGGTACTTGTACCGAATCTTAGATTGGACAAAGACTGGAAATGGAGATTAGCAAACTACATTAAAATATCACTTAAGGTAAGTAAACTAAAGTAAACTCATATTTAGAAAAAAACATTTATGGTAAATTTCTTTTTAGTTTAAAAAGGTAATATTTTAAAAATATTTGTCTTATTTATGCAAATTGGGTAATTGTTTCGAAAGTTGGAGCAACCCCATTTTGACCAAATTTGATATACAGGGCACAGAACTAATAAAAAGGGGCTGGTTATTTTCTTTTTGCTGCTTAATTAAATAGTATGTTCTAATTTACTGTTATATTAAGAATTTTGTGCAAAAGACGGGGAATATAGTGAGACATTCCTATTCTAGCCCATTCTTGACAAAATGGCGAAAAAATTTTTTAGTGAATAAACTGGAGCATTTATTTTAAAAAATTAATTGATATAACGAACTAAAAAATGAAAAATAATTAATAGTTTAAAAAAACTAAAAAAACACGCTTTTATATGCAACCGAACTAAAAATTAAAAAATAATTTTTTATTAAAAAAATATTTTCACTTCATAGTAAAAAGCGTGGGTGCATTTTACTATTTTTCATAACTTTTCCATCATAGATATTGGCAAATATAATAATTATAACATTTAATATATTAAGCACCTTACGCTTTTTACTATGAAGTGAAAATATTTTTTAATAAAAAATTATTTTTTAATTTTTAGTTCGGTTGCATATAAAAGCGTGTTTTTTAGTTTTTAAACTATTAATTATTTTGTTTTCGTGCCTGCTACAATAAACTTAAATATAAATTTATGCAATTTAACAGTAAGCCCAGCCGCACACTGGCAACTAAAAAATTGCGATAATGAAACGTATTTGCTTTTATGTGATATCGCGCACCACCAACTTTTTAATTACGACAACTAAAAAATTACCTCTTGACAGTGGGGCTCGCGGGTCTAAAAATAGGTGTAGTGCAGGAAGGTAAAAAAGCGCATTCACCATCTTAGCAAAAATGAAAATACTCAACTATCAAAAGTTTAAGTAAGAAGTCCTAATATCTAAACCTAAATTTTATACACCAAATCAATCCTTCTATCTTTTAATGCAACAAATTTATCAATTATATCTTCAAAAAATGGTTAAGTTTTTATCAGTTCCTGTAGAAGCTCCTATTGAATTGAAATATTGACCAAATATAAAAGTCTATCTTGGAATATAGTGTTTCTTAAGAAATTTTTAAATGCTTAAGACAAGAAAAACTCCGTTTCACTAACACGCTTGTCGACGATATCGTTAAAATTAGCGAAAAAAGTCTTTTTGCGCCAACTTGTTTTACTAACTGCTGCAATGAAATATTTCTATAACTTTCATCAGCAAATATTAGGTCAAGTTTATTTTTGAGCCCCTGATTTTTGAAAATGATTTGGCATATGTCTTCAATAAATTTTGAAAAGAATCAGTGGAAAGAGTTTGGTTATACTGGCCAAACTTTGCAGTATCAGCAAGACGAAGAATTTTTAGTTTGTAACAATCTTCAAATCTTACTTCCATTTTTATCAAAATATGATTTTTTAGAGAAGTGTTCTGTACTGTCCTTTAATTTCTTCCTGTGAAAAATCACTGTCGCGAATAATACTTAAACGGAAACAACCGAAATAATACGTTAAAACCAACGAAACGACCAAAACCTATACTATTTTTTTAAGGCTAGCAATTTTCCCAGCAATACACCTGATACTCCCACCCGCGATTCTGGCCGCCGGCAAGTATAGCGTTGTCATGGCAACGGAGCGTCAAAACGTAAACAAAACCCCGCATGAGGTGTATACTTCGGTCCGTTTTATATTTGCAATACACTTCCTGATCGCGGATTGCGATGTCGCGTTGCCGAAAGCGGTGAAAAGAGAATCGCGCCAGCGGTTAATTTATATGCTAGATTTTTCATGGCGAATTTTACAAATAAGGAATAGAAATGAGAAAAATGAATTAAATAAAGTAATATGTTTTTTTATGTTTTATTATTTCTTTTGGTGAAATGGCACTTCACTTACTACACCTGAATAGCCGCCACTGCCTCTTGATATATTTTGAAGGCGATTCCAACCCAATACCGGTTTTGGTTTTTCTTTTTTCTGTTTTTCTAGATAAAAGCAATAATTACTGCTGTCTTAGTGAAATTCTTGTTAAAAAGCAACACCCTAGTAGACAAGGGGCCGAAAAACAAATTTATTAGCAACTTTTTAGTTGAGCAACTTTTAAGTTGGTCAACAAAAAGTTGCCATTGCGCAGCTGGCCTAAACGCGACATCAACTGAACCAAACGGTCAAGTTACCTTTGATTTTGTCATTATTTCTTTTAGTTCGTATGTCACTAGTTTTAAGGTTTATATGTATATAATAATATCCAAAATCTTCACGGTATAGGGAAATGGGAATTGTTTTGCTCTGAATTTATCGCGTGCGAAGCCGCAGGCAAAAGATAGTGTATAATAAATCCAGATCGCAAACACAAGTGCTCACCGCCCAGTGCACCTTGGTCATGAAAGTATCACCCAGGGCGGACACCCCGGCTTGCCCCCTCTTGATCCGGGGCTGACAAAGGTTACGCCAAAGTTATACCTTTACCTTTCTCTACCAATTTCTTTTTTTAATTGTCTTAAAAACCTAATTATCAAAAGAAAGATAGCTAATTAAATTAAAGCATTTTTGTATTAAAGCTTATGGAGAAAATCGAGCATATGCGATAATTTTGGCGGGGTGTGTATAAACCATAGATAACCTACATTTAGATCCGCAACGGCAAGAAGCATTTTTCGGATTTTTACGACCTCGCGCAGTAAATAAATGAATGGGTCGATGAACATGCGCACTTAAAAGCCGTGGCAAAATACAAACACCGGCACCCCGTACCCTTCGTCCGCGGTCTGACCGTGACGCTCATTAGCTATCGTACTTCGAACAGAAAACCAAGACGCCATCGACAAATTCTTTTCTATAATGCGGATAGTTTGTTTGGCGCCAGTTGCGTTTACCCTCAACTTGCTTGCGCACAAACCGTTTTTTTCGCCCATGAAATGTAACTTTTGTTTCGCGCAGGTTATAACATTGGCAATCCATCGAGATCAGTGGTATAAACCCATAACTTCTAGCAGAATCATGTTTTTACACAAAAATAAAATTAAAATTTATTATATTGCTAATCGGTAGCTTAACGTACCACTAGCTGCAATTGTGTGCCATTTTTGAATGGGTTGGAGTATGACAACTGCTTCTCTTTCCTCTTCTATTCTTGTTCGTTCTACTGTTCTTTTAAATTTCGCTAGATACTGCCCAGCATTTAAGTTTAAATGCGTAATGTAAAAAAATGACAAAATACTTTTTTTTCTTACTTTTGCTAATGCTTAAATTTAAATTTTGTCATAAAATTCGATTTTTTAATAGACCCTTAGCCATGTATACCTAGAGTAGTATTTTTGGTGTAAATAGATTGAATTTTATTTCTTTAAATTTTCCCAGAAATTTCAAGATTTTTGAAATAATGACAAAATTTGCATTTTTGTGAAATTGCCCGCGAAATTATTAAAAACGCCGTATAGTCCGATGACGTAGTTGGAGTGTGCCTACGTCACAAAAGATACAAGCTACGACATCCCTTTTTTATTGCTTGTTCCTTTGTGAGCATATTTATTAAACGTGACGCTTTTCACATAGGCACTGGCAACATTGTGAAGTTGAATGAACTTGCTAATTGTGGAATAAATTTTATTCAACTTTAAAAATTATTTACAAAAAAACTATGGACAATTTTGTTAAAGTTTTAATTTTCTCGGGTAAGTGACGTATTTACCTATTAGTTTAAATAGTTTTTTTGCCATTGTAATATTTTGGCTAAGAATCTATAGATGGGCCCATATTTAATTCATTCTGAAAGCGATGACGCCAAGTACACAACAAATGATGAAGTAAACAAACCTTTTCGAATGCACATAGCCTTGAACAGAGCCTGATTACATATTTTTAGATAAATAACAAAAAATACATTGCTAAAACACGTATCACCTACTTACAAAACATTCTCTTATTTCGCCTCTGCCTACTATAAAACCGGTGGCACGTGGCGTGGTACTAGAAACTCGTCGGGTTAAATACTTTTTGCTGCAATAAATCATTGTTCACAAAAGGGTTTTTTACTTTATCATTTTTAGTGTACATGGCGGAATCGCTTTCAGAATGAATTAAATTTGGACCCATCTTTACTTAAACATTTACTTATACAACATTGTTCTGTTCTATTATTATTTATTTTTAAAATAAAAGAACCAAGTGCAAAAGTGCACACCCCGGTAATTTGTACCGAGCCTAATTTAAAATTCCCTAAATAAAGGAACACGTCTACCATCCTTAAATTTGCCGCACCTTAAAGGTATCGCTCGAGGCAAACACCCCGGCTTGCCCCCTCTCCCTAGATCTGGGGCTGCATGTGAATGCAAATAGTTAAGAATCACCCGGTATAATTATTATATTGTTTGTCTGTTATTGTTGTTCAAGGGTTTTTTGACTCGATAACAAAAGAGGATTCGCATAGCTGAAGATTTTTACTTACCGATGCACTTTCGGGATTCCCATCACTGAGCTTTGATTCCTAAAAATTAAAAAGGTTTATAAGAATAACTCTAAAATGGATCAGACATTTCGTGCATTTATCATCCACCAACAACCAGTGGTAAATTCAGGGCCACATTCGCCCCAGAGATTTTTGTGCTCTTCAAAATTTTCGAGGGTAATAAGTTTATTTTTATTTACATAAGAAGCCCCTCCTGAATCATTAAGTTTATCCCCCTTCCTTTCTACGGGTATAAATTGTCTGAATTCAACACTGGTCAAAAATACAGTGTAAATATTAGAAAAAAAATTATGCATAAAAAAAATACATTATTTCATTTAAACCCCTAAAAGTGTGATAAAGAAAAAAATGTCAAAAAACACAAACTATGTTCTGCTCCTGTACTTACTACTACTCCAAAATTTTATAAAATTATTTTTTCGGAGTATTTTAAAAAACTCACCGTGTATATTATATTGGCATAAAAAGCCAACAACTTTTCACGAGGACATACAAATAAATTCTTATTTAGGTGCTTAATACAATAGGTATAAAGGGTGATTCAAATTGGGTTTCCACATTACAAATATATATTTTTTGAAACGCCACTGTATTTGTCAAAGACAACATAACATTTCTAAGGACAAAAATATAAACAAAACAATTATGGATATTGGTGGTAACATACAGGGTAGCAAAAAAGTGTATATTTTTTTAATAACGCACCCTGTATATTATATCACCATTAGGAAGACCTTTTAAAGAGCTTTAGGAAAATACCATATGAGGTACATCTAACTTAATTACTTTGGGAAATATGGCCATTCAATCAGGTATTTAGGTAATTTATAAAGTACCGCCATTTTGTAGGAGGTGAAGATATTGACTTTATATTCTAAGGTTGTAAAGTATCTGTCAGGAGCTTTAAAATGATGTACCACAAGACCCCCTTTCCTTTTAGTTTTTTTTTCGCAACATGGCGCCCAGCTGTCACCTTGACATTTAGAGCTGTCATTGATATGTAAAAATTGCAGACCTTGGTCATAAAATATTGTTTCAAATTTTATGAAAATATACCGAACGGTTCAGAAGTTAGAAGGGGGCGACGGACTTTAGGACCTCACTGTATGATTAAACTTAAGAAAAATTACATTTTTCATAAATTATTTTACGTCAGTACCGTGGATATATCAGCCTACCGTGGAACTGATAATTTAATAAAATATTTTTATTACCAATGTTTTAAAGTTTTAGCGAAGAATAAAATAGAGTAATGAAACGCAAAAAAATCTAAAAATATTTTATCAAACAGTAAGAACAGAATCACAGCATACAGCTATATCAAATTTCAAATATGGTAGTTTTTATAGCTTTTTAAAGACCTTTTTAGTGGTGACTTCATATACTCATTTTAAAAAGTTACCTCTTTATTTTTCTTAACTTTTTGATGTTCATTTCATCCTTTAGTTATGCTTAAAAGATGATGGATAAAAAAATTTAAAACTTTTAAACAAGGAGTTTTTTTTTATATCTTCTTTAATTATCGTTGTAAGTGGGTGGCAAAATATAAATGAAAACCTGCACACACAGTATGGTTTTAATGGCATTGGCTTTTAAGTTTTAAAACGATTTTTAAAATTAAAGTGGAGTTTGGTAAAAAGTCAACGAGTCTTTACAACGACATGCTATATGATTTCTGGTCCAGTAACCATATACATAAGACCGTGCATCAAATCTGGTAGTTTTGAGTTTTTGCTAAGTTGTTGTTTATGATGCTAGCCAATGAACAACCCAAGTTTTTGAACTCGACCGTCAAACGCAACCTAGCCAAAAATCCAAAAACCGTCGATTTTCGACATTTTTTCTAAAGTGCTGTTCTTTTTAATAACCTCTGTACATTTTTAAAGTGAACTAGATTTCCTATAATTTGTTACCACAAGCATCTTTATAGGTCTAACAGTGTCGAACAATAAAAAAAAACCTTTCATCAACCTTCTGAAAACAAAACTGGAAAACCATAACATTGAAGTATTCCAGTCAGTGGAAAATGCTGACAGGCTCATCATCACAACAGCTTTAACTGTTGCCCATTCTTATAATGTAGTATTAGTCGCTGGTGAAGACATAGAGCTGTTGATAATCCTTACTGGAATCTCACACCAACGTGAAATGTATTCAAGAAATGTGGAAGAAGCAAAACCCCAGACGTGATCTATTCCAGCATAGCTTCTCCAAAGCATAAATTAAAACCGGAGCTTTTCTTATTAATCCATGCCTTGAGTGGGTGCGACTCGACATCATGTTTTTTGGCCAAGGGAAAATGACGAGATAGCAGCAGGGAAGCGCATTACAGTTGTTCTCTACGGTTGCAACCCCGACACTCATAACCTCGACGAGCTGCGGTATCTCCTATTCTCGAAAGCTGCAGTGAAAACGAACTTCAATCTTGCTAGTTTACCTCCTTCACGAAATGCAGCTAGATTCTACTTTCTGAGCACTTACCATCAGGAAGTGGCGGCGAGTACGTCTGGTGAAATGTATGGGTGCACTGAACCCATATGAGAAATGAACATTATAACATTTTCGTCCTTCAAAAGTTTTTTTTTGCTCTTCAACTTTCTTTCTATTTGGTAAGAATAGAATAGTACTTTTGCTTCTTATTCTTCTTAAAGTTTTTATTTTTTTATTACGAAAATATATTCTATTTAAAAGATAAAGAGAGGAAAGGATTTTGGATTTTTAATATCTCCACTGTATGGTTATAAATAGAAAAAATTTATAGAAATAGAAAACATATAAACATTTTTGAATATTTGAAATATTATTACAGTGCCCCCAGAACTGCTAATAACTGATTTTTACTTACCGGTTCTACATTTGCCCAAAAACTAGATTTTTCTTCAGGTTCAAACACCTACAAATAAATTGGGAAAAATAAAACAATTGAATAACTCCTCTGACAAGCAATACCCAGATGTAGGGGCGCAACTAGGATTTTCAAATTATTTTATCTGAAAACTGAGACATGGGACCCTCACCAAATATACCTACAGGCTGTTACAAATTCAAGGAACACCATTAGGATCTCGGAAACGGTAAGAGATACAGGGTTACTTAAATTGGGGCAAAAATGGGCATTTTTATGCATTTTTTATAACAATATTCCGTTTTAAAATTTGCAGCCGTTCCGGAATTATTCGGCAAAAACCAAAATTTTTCGAAACAGTTTTTATTGTTTCCTCGGTTTATTTGAGGAGATATTTTAAAACTAACGACACATTATCATTGTCACTTTTTTGTTCAATAAAATGATGTCACCAAATTTAAAATCCGACGTTTCCTCTTTGAGCCATCATCATCAACTTTGGTTTTTAAATGGGCGGGATATTTGGTTTTAAACTTTATAAACTCGTTATGTTATTCTAAAACCAACGATATATAACACTTTACATTAATGCTACGTTTCGAACCGATAAACCATCATTATTCACCATTTCGCCATTAAAAATAACGATTTTACCACAAACGTTCGGGAAAATTTCTACAGTATAAGCAAAACACAAAAAGTAAGGTTAAGTTTGGTAGTAGAATAAAAAGCAAGTGTGCCAGATTCTAACATCTAAATTAATTACTGATTTAGAATATCCGTAAAAGTCCGTTTGAATTTCTTAACACTATTTGATATTTATTACTGCTATAGATTTTTCGCTAATTAGAGCCTTTGTATAAATGATATTAATTAAAATATCATACGGCAATAAAATTTTAACCTTTTAAATAATTGATATTAAAATTTCTACAATCCGGCAACCACGCAGTTTAACAATAACGATAACGATAACGATAAGCTCTTCGGTATTCCTCCGTAATTAAAGAAGTCCGGTATGGTTAATAACGATAACGGATCATGTTTGCGTTACTGCGCAGTCTCAGAATAATGTTAACCACAACGGAATTGCAAAATAAGGGGTGCAAAATGTCTCTATTATAAACAAATAACTTATTAAAAGGAATAAAAATGAGTAGTAGTAGAAGTAAATGGATGCATACTTACCTTTAAATGGAAATTTCCAAAAACGTAATTTTTAGTGGAAAAAATAGTGGATGGTGTTTTTTTTGTTCAAAACGTCGCATAAATGTAAAGTGTGATATATCGTTGTATTTAAAATTAAAATACGAGTGTATTAAGTTTAAAACCAAATATTCCGCCCATTTAAAAAACAAAGTTGATGATGGTGGCTCAAAGACGAAACGTCGGAAGGAAAAAGTGGCGATGTAAATGTGTCGTTAGTTTTAAAATATCTTTTTAAATAAACAGAGAATACAATAAAAACTATTTCGCAAAATTTTGGTTTTTGCCGGGTAATTCGGAAAGGGCTGCAAATTTTTGTATTTTTAAACGGACTATTGTTAAGCATAAAAATGCGCAACTTTGCCCTAATTTAACCAACTCTGTATCTCTTACCGTTTTCGAGATCCTAATGATGTTCCTCGAATGTGTAACAGCCTGTATACTAGATGCTATTGGCTTTAAGAGGAACACTTTAATAAAAAAAAATATATTTTGGAATTTGCAAAAAAGTTAATTTTTGGTTCGTCCCTCCCTCCCCTGGAAAAAATCAAAACTTTTAAAAGCAAATTCTGTATTTGTATTTTTTTTCGTAAATTTGATTAAATTTCATTGACACATTTCAAATTTTGCAAAAATATATCTGCCTTTTTCTTGTAATTACAGGAATCTATCTGAAAGTCTTGCATAAAAAATTTCAAAGTAAAGAAATTTCAAGTGGCTATAGTTTTTTAAAAATTGTAGATAATTTAATAAAATTTAAACCATATACTTTCGTGAAATTATTTGAAATAACTCAAATCATTCTATGTTTGCGTCGAAATTATTTTATGTAATGACGTCACAAATGTCACTAATTTAAAGTATTTCAAAACCTTCGCAGGGAAATGTTTCGAAAGAGTTTGACAGTTTATATGTCAAATGTGTTCTTATGGTGGTTTTTGTTAATACAATAAAACAGAAATATGGAAGAAGCTGATGTAACAGTACGGGATCCATAACAAAATTACTAAATTTTTAAGTAAATAGAACACATATGATAAACTTCTGTTGTAAATGACTTATAAATTGTAAGTGACGTCATGAGATAAAATAATTTTGAAAGCATTTATTTTCGCGACTTTATAAACAGTGACGTAAATGACGAAATCTTGGTTTAAAATTATTTTGAAATCTGTTACGGCGAAAATATGGATGCAATATTTGTCGATAAAATTTGGTCAAATTCACGAAAAAAATACAAATAAGGATTTGTTTTAAAAGTTTTGATTTTTTTGGGAGGCTCACCAAGACATTACCTTTTTTGCAAATTTCAAAAATAAAAATGTTCTTAACCAAACACTTCCCCTTTGGGCCAATTGTATCTGGTATGTGTTTGATGTGGGTCCCATCTCTAATTTTTTAGATAAAACAAAAATTAAAATCCTAGTTGCCCGCCTGCACAGATGACAACAGACGAGGCAAGAGGTTTTAATACCTCATCTCGACCAACTAGACTAAGTTTTTTTCGTTTAATCCTTAAACGACAACACGGGGTCGCCCGTGACCCCAGCGAATAATATTTTTAATATATTTCTTACAATAAAATGTATTATAATCTTCCTGCTACACCTACCTTTGTAGCTTGGCTGTTACTATTACCACAGAAAGTTACGTATGCCGCAGAAGTTTATTGCCTGTGTTATAGGTGCTTGGAGTCACCGGCGACTCCTGTTATTGTTTGTGTAATAAAAGAACATGTCTATAAAAGGAAATATTGAAGTTTAAAAAATCCAAAAATATTGAAAGACAATATAAAGAATGTAATGAGATTATTGACAATAATTATTATGACTTAAGTGATATTGGAAGTTGAGGTAGTTGAAATTGTGTATGAACCAATTGAAAACGAATCGTGACAATGAACTACATTCAGCACATCTACAACGAAGTGATTAATAAAAGCCGTGGTTACAGATGGCACTCAACAAGTTTTTTAATACACGGACAGAAAAAATATTCTGCATCTTTCTCAATCTAAAGAAACAAAAACTAAGTAGGAAGCTTGGAAATTTTATCTTAACGACAACATGCTGCATAAAATTGTTACTCATTTAAACGAAAAACTTCGTAGAAATAAGATACACTTTTTAAAAGCACAAAGATATACAAGACAGAACAATTAAACAAAATTGGAAGACTTAATGCTTTACTGCAAACAAATAATGCTTTGAAGAATACTTATGGGATCTAACAAAGATGTTCAAAAAAATTTTTTTTCTGTGAAAAATCATTATTTAAATTGCAGAACAACCAAAAAAAAGAAGAAATTAGGTTTTTAGGTGTTTGAACTTTAAAATACCAGTAATTCTTCATGGGGTCGTACGCGACTCCTGTTGTCGTTAATATATGAAAAAGTTTATGTTGTCGCTTAAGGGTTAAAAGCGTGAGACAAGATGAGAGAATGTACTTTTCTTGTTGAGAATTTCTTGTTTCGCTTGAGGTCTTTTGTTTTCCTTAAAGTGATAAATTCATATAAAACTAGAAGTTTTAATTGGAATTTAAAGTCTGATTTAAAGTATTTCACAACAAAGTAGAAAATAAAATAGAAAATGTTTGTACTTTTCTTAGATAAAGCAAATAAAAACATAGCTTTTTTATATCTGAACTTTTTTCGTATTTTGTTTAGTCTTGGAATTATGTAACAACAATAATAAATACTTATTTTACAGTTTTTACTAAAATAGGTGTTTTCGAATATTTTTGTTTAATTAATTTTAAGCAGTGGCGGCTATTCAGGTGTAGTAAGTGAAGTGCCACTTCACCAAAAAGAAATAATAAAAGATAGAAAAGCATATTACTTTATTTAATTCATTTTTCTCATTTCTATTCCTTATTTGTAAAATTCTCCATGAAAAATCTAGCATATAAATTAACCGCTGGCGCGAGTCTCTTTTCATCGCTTTCGGCAACGCGACAACGCAATCCGCGATCAGGAAGTGTATTGCAAATATAAAACGGGCCGAAGTATACACCTCATGCGGGGTTTTGTTTACGGTTTAACGCTCCGTTGCCATGACAACGCTATACTTGCCGGCGGCCAGAGATCGCGGGTGGGAGTATCAGGTGTATTGCTTGGTAAATTGCTAACCTTAAAAAAATAGTATAGGTTTTGGTCGTTTCGCTGGTTTTCACGTATTATTTCGGCTGTTTAAGTATTATTCGCGACAGTGCACTTCTCTAAAAAATCATATTTTGATAAAAATGGAAGTAAGATTTGAAGATTGTTACAAACTACAATTTCTTCGTCTTGCTGATACTGCAAATTTTGGCCAGTATAACCAAACTCTTTCCACTGATTCTTTTCAAAATTTATTGAAGATATATGCCAAATCATTTTCAAAAAATCAGGGGCTCAAAAATAAACTTGACCTAATATTTGCTGATGTAAGTTATAGAAATATTTCATTGCAGCAGTTAGCAAAACAAGTTGGCGCAAAAAAGACCTTTTTTCGCTAATTTTAACAATACCGTCGACAAGCGTGTTAGTGAAACGGAGTTTTTCTTGTCTTAAGCGTTTAAAAAATTTCTTAAGAAACACTATATTCCAAGATAGACTTTTATCTTTGGTCAATATTTCAATTCAAAAGGAGCTTCTACAGGAACTGATAAAAACTCAACCATTTTTTGAAGATATAATTGATAAATTTGTTGCATTAAAAGATAGAAGGATTGAGTTGGTGTATAAAATTTAGGTTTAGATATTAGGACTTCTTACTTAAACTTTTGATAGTTGTATTTTCATTTTTGCTAAGATGGTGAATGCGCTTTTTTTCCCTTCCTGCACTACACCTGTTTTTAGACCCGCGAGCCGCCACTGATCTTAAGAACAAAAAATTTGCAGATCCATGTTTTTATGAACTTTTTTTTCTAATGTAGAATCCGCCCTTATTTTTTTAACAACATTCTGTAAGACCCTGTATATTAGTTTATTTTTACACGATTGGAAGTAAATTTATGGCTTAATTACTACACCAAATTATTTTTGACACAAAAAGTGGGTAAGTACCTTGTTTTTGTACCTTCTATTATGTTATTAGTCATTAATAAAACCGAATTCACGTTTTTTTTTAATTGAAATTTCCCTGATTAAAAATATTTTACCAACTTTTTTCTTATTATTAGTTATAGTCCACGGGCCCACATACAGCTTGAGCAAGCAGTTTTGGTACATCGGCATGTTTACATGCCGGAAATCAGTTGGTTTGTCTCTTTTCCTCACATTGCCTATGTGGTATGTTATTTAGTTCAACCGGTATAAGGGATTTCAGTGATTAATAACAGGCTGAATATTTATTTAAACACAGCTTCTTTTTGACGAGACACCCAACGTTTATCATTGAACCAAAGGGATATTTTTCTAATTCTTCTGTCTTACAGCTGCTAACAAGCCTGTCTAACAGCTGACGTCATTAAAATGTGAATTGAAAAAATAAGAACGCTTACCGCCAACGACAAATGACATTAAAATATATATATAACCTAAAAAAGGTAATTCCCGTTTTATAACAAAAATACACAATACTTTCAATTGCAGTTGAATTAATCCTTCACATGGTTTCCCACACATATTATTGTTATTGTTATTAGTATACATTTAGTCAATTTTGTTTGACTTTTAACCCCAAATTCGGCTATATTTCCCCCTCTTTGTTTTTTGAATCTGTTAGACAGTGGTTAGGTATCACCCGAAGCCGCTAACAACCGCTGTGAGCTGCTGTAAGACCGACGTCATTGATTTGTCAAAAAAATGAAAGTGCTTACAGCTGCTGTTAGCAGCTAACAAAGAAAATATCCCTCCAATTCTGATAGTGGGAGAAAAAAGCCGCGATGGGAAGTAAAACACGTCGATTGGATAAGTATCTCAAATTAAATTTTCAACAGTTTTTTAAAATTAATACTTCGAGAAAATACGATGGAAAACTGGGATATCTTGTGGCATACAAAGTGAATGGTACCTTTCGGGTGACCCCCAGATCTAATATGTCAGAATGGTGACTTGAAAAAATTTATTAATAAACAAGCTGATTTTTGTTTTGGGCTGCAAAATATGTATTTTTATAAAAAATGCATCTGCATACAAATTTGTTGGTAATTTTTTGCGACCTACACTCGAAATTTGTCACACTGAATTCATTTAGTTCTAACCAGAACTGAATTCATTCAGTGTTCCATTCTTACAGAGTACAGATCCCTGAAGATGCCTCGTGCAATCGATGGCGAAACGTCGGTAAACGATTTTAATTTGACGCGGTCCAAACCCAAGAAACAAGATTCTTCAACGTAGAAATTAGCTTGTTTTTGTGTTATTACAATTTTTTTTTTAATCGACATCGAAAAAGGACTCGCATAGCTAATATCGCCTAATTTTTACTTACCGGCGGCGGCGATAAACGTTGTTGATTCCCATAAAGTATCATTGTTTCCTAAAAATCAAACAGGCTTATTAAAATAACTCTAAAATGGATTAGACATTCCGTGCCTATATAGTTTTATCATCCGCCAACAACCAGTGTTAAATTCAGGAGCACATTCTCACCAAAAAATTTTTTTGGTCTTTAAACACCCCTATAAAAAGGGTCTTTGAGTTCAACACTATTCAAAAAACAGTGTGAAAATTAGAAAAAAAATAGATATAAAAGTGAGGTTGACAGATTTATTCAATTTAAATTGCAAGCAACCTTGTAATTTCGCGGCAATTACTACACTTGTTCTTTGCATAGACTAGTAAACAAATTTTTTAAAAATATTACATAATTTTATTTAAAATTCCAAAGTAACCCCTAATATGAGAGAGAAATAAAAATAAAAATTTCAAAAACATAAAATATGTCCTACCCCTGTACATACAATTACACCAAAATTTTAAAAAATATATATTTTTTCGGAGCATAATAAAAACTTGTTCGGTATTTTCTATTGTCACAAAAAGCTAACAACTTTTCGCGGAAACATACAAATGATTTCCGATTTAGGTGCCTAATACAATAGTTATACAATAAGGATATTAAAATTCCTCCCCCAAAATGGGGTAAAATTTAGATAAAAGGGTGTTACTTGAACTACTTTTTGGCATACAACTAATTTTGGTCAAGTGGCCTAGTACCAAAGATTTTTAAATCGAAAGGGGTAGCTAAAAAATTCTTGTATAAAAGTTTCATAGCTTTTATCTATTATCTTTTGAGCATAAAAAAAGAAACCAATGATCATCAAAAAGTTGAATTTTGATGAATTTTTTTATGGGACACGTTGTATATTAAAAAAGTCTTTAAAAAAGCTTTAAAATAATACCAATTTAATATATTTATCTTTGATACTAGAAATATGGCTAGTTAAATCTACAAATTCACAGCAGATCTTCTTTCCTTTGTGTCACACTGCTGGAATAAGTCTCTTGAGTTTCTAGGTGAGACCCAGATCGTTGCTCTTGATATATCCAAAGCTTCGCTCCTTAATATACTTCCCTCTTACGGTCTTTCAAATAAACTCTGTACTTGGCTCTCTAGTTATCTTTTTAGTCGACGTATATCAGTTATCAGCCTTGTTTTCAGAACTATGTCGTGTCGCCAGCGACAATGAAGGGACCAATGGGAGCTAAGAATTTTTTGACAGACTTCTCCCACTCTTTTGTCGCCAGCGATAGCCTTTCGAGTTGAATTTTGTAAAAACATGTCGCCAGCGACAATTATGGTGTTGCAGCGACACGGTTCTTGTCGCAGCGACACGATCCTTGTCGCAGCGACAGAGCATAATTATGTTTTTCCCCTACAACGACACGGCGGAGGGGATTGTCGCTGGCGACACGACGTTGTTCTGAAAACGAGGCTTAAGGCTTTACCAAGTAAAAGCTGAAGTGCCTCATGGCTAAGTACTGGCATCAACACTGTTTATTCTTCACATCAACGACTTTTTTCATCTATAACTAATTCCATTCATATTTTTGTCGACGATATTACCCTACACTACAGTTTTCAGGTTCCTAAACCGATCTCTGAACCTGATTTCTAAAGTAAATGCAAAGCGATGCATATCTCTTTCAGAGGACCTTAATTTAATATTGGATTGGGGCGCCACACAATCATGTTCCTTGTCGCGAAAAGAATAATAAAATACTTATCCTTTATTAATGAGCGGCCTAGTTTTGTAAAGCAAAGACATCCTTAATCTTGTGGGAGTCACATTGAGAATAACCTCAACTAGCATAAACACATTGTATCTATAGCCACGGCAGCTTCAAAAAGCTAGAATTTCTTTTTCGAGCCAGAAAGTATTTTTTATCCTTCTAATTTTATACACTCTGTGTGTGTCTCAAATCCGACGTCCCTTATTGTTCTTATATCTGGGGCATGGCTTCGGTCCAACTGGACAGGCCCCAACTTCCCACTTTCGTTCGTTCTTTTATCCCTAGAGTTTCTAGAATGTGGAATCTGCTGACCGCGGAGGTCTTTCTTTCCCCCAAATATTTAAGTATTTAAGTCCCGTATCAAAAACTCTCTTTTACCTCGATTAAGACACCCACGGTACGTTAGTATTTAGGCTTTTAGCCTTCGTGGAGTGTCCAAAGATAAAAAAAAAAGAATAGCAGATATAATTTCCATTGTACTGTATATACAGGTTCTAAGCTAAAGCATTAGGGTTTAGTTTAGAATTAGTGTAGTACGTAAAGTGGAAATAATAGAGACATTTTGCACCTCTTATTTTTTAATTCCGTTGTGGTTAACGTTATTCTGAGACTGCGCAGTAACGCAAACATGATCCGTTATCGTTATTAACCATACCGGACTCCTTTAATTACGGATGAATACCGAAGAGCTTATCGTTATCGTTATTGTTAAACTGCGTGGTTGCCGGATTGTAGAATTTTTAATATCAATTATTTAAGAAGGTTGAAATTTTAATGCCGTATTATTTAAAATATCATTGATATCTAGGCTCTAATAAGCGAAAAATCCATAGCAGTAAGAATAATAAAATAGTGTAAAGAAATTAAAACGGACTTGCATTTTTAAGGATGTTTTAAATCAGTAATTAATTTACATGTTACAATCTGGCACACTTGCTTTTTATTCTACTACCAGACCTAAGCTTACTTTTTGTGTTTTGCTTTTTTGCTTATAATGTATTGTTTACATATACTTCAAGAGAACTGTTTGCATATAATAGAGAATTATTGCAAGTTGCCTTATTAAGCTCGGGTATTATTAATACCGGCCTTATGTAAATAGTGCTTGTACCCATAATTTAGAGTTATTGCAAATCATGTTGAAAGAATCATTTACCTAAAAAAGGGAAACAAATTTTTAGTTGTTTTTCTTTATTGTTTTATGTTGTAGGATTTTGTTTTATACAATAAAATACATACATTTGAAAAAGGAAGGTTTTAAGTATTTTTACATCAAAACCTATTCTATTTTGTGCTCGACAGCCGTTCGGTTTACACGAACAGTTCCGAAGTTAAAATAAGAACAAAATAAGGCACGACCTAAAACCGACATAAATAAAGCCGGGCACTATACTTATTAAGGGAGTCCTTATCCTACTTTGCATCTGCGCAAGCTCAGATGTCAAAATAAGGCCGGTATTATTAGTGCCTGGCCTTATTTCACTGTGCAATAATTCTCTATTTAAATATCAATGTATAACTTATGGAGAATAAAAGTAAGTACTGATTTTTCGTAAACTTTAAAATCGGTGAACGACAGGCAAAAATAGGGTTATGTGTCGAAAGCGCAGACGCAAAATTTCTTAAAAGAGGCTGCAAAATCTCTGTCTAAAACTGCTGCCGTAATCGTAATGTTTAATAACGATAACCATAAGGAGGCCAAAAACGTCTGTTATTTTAAGAGGTGCAAAATGTCTCTAATATCTATTATTTTTAGACTTAAGTGGCCATATTTTCGAAACTATTTAATGGAGCTGGGTGATTCTATTCTAACTGTGATTTTTTATGTCCTGTACATTTTATTTTTATTTATAAATAATTATTACCGGTCTATTCATACAATTTTTGTGTTAATTAGATGTTTATGAAAGTATTTTATCTAGAGCCGACCGATACTGGTTTTCCGGCCGAAACCGAAATTTCGACCATGGCTTCAGTTTTGGTCGAAACCGAAAATTTTTTTGATGGGGGGTTCCGATAAATTTTGAAGAGCAAAAAAAGGTCCTCGCTTTTGAAATTGAACATACCTAAAAATACGAAATTTGGGTCGTATATACTTCTTTTGTTAGGGTGGGGGGCTCCAAAAAGGTTTAAAGAGAATAGATTTTTTTATATGAAGTACTACCATTATTTTCCTCCCTCCCTCTATCACCCCATCATTTTTGACATCACCTTTCCGGACGCCCTGTATATACTAAATGAAAAACTGCACAAACAGTATGTTTTTAATGACATTGACTAGGATCAAGTTAAGTACAGAATTAACAAGCCTTTGCAACGAGAGGTGCTATTATGACCCCTTTCTATTTGAAAAAAAATGATGTGCCCCCTTAGCACTACGACATGTGACCGAAATAATTAGTAGTTTTACACAGCTTTTTAATCAAAATTTACTCGATCTCGTTATTTTATCCTATTTAGAAGATAATAGGGGGAAGGATTTTTAATATCCCCACTGTATCCCCAGAAAAAATATTATAAAAATGTAAAACATTTTTAAATATTTAAAATATTATTTTAGTGTCCCAAAATTGCTAATAACATATTTTTACTTACCGGTGCTTCATCTACGAAATAACGAGGCCCATTTATCTACAAATAAAATAGGAGGTGTTAAAATAATTGATTAATTTCTCAGATACATAGATGACACGCGACGAGGCAAGAGGTTCCTAAGAACGAAAAATTTGCGGACTCATGTTTATACAGGGAGTTTCCTAAATGCGGTAAGAAAATTTAAGGGCATATTTCTGAGTCAATTTTATAAAAAAAAACAATGTTTATATACAGATAGGTCCCGAAATACTTTGTTTCTAATATACAGGGTGTTAAACTTTAAAAATAATTTAATTTTAATAAAATTTGGCTGTAGAATTTGTTAAAATAGGGAGTAAATTTAGCCCTTAACTAATTTTAATTAGTGAGACCAGTGGCGTGGGACGCTTCAAAATAATTGACGCCACTGACTTTTTGCAACTTTAAATTTTTTCCGGAAAAAACACCCAAGAATACAACTTTTTTTTGTCTCATATTTTTAGGTTGCTTAGTTTTCCAGAAAAAATAAATAAAATCTGCTAAACTGCATCATAATCCTTTACCGTACAAAAAATATTGGGGCATTTTTTTCTTTTAAAAATGAAGTTTTATAATTTAGGAAAATAGAAAATAAAATATAAATAAAATTTAATATACAACAAAAAAGATGAAAATATTTTAAAAAATTTCAAAAAAGACGCTGTAGTGAGTAAACTACGCGATTTATGAATTCCTACTGCGTGTCAGCACCTTCATGGAGTTGAAACGCAGTAGTAAATACGAACAGTATCACCTTTATTTACCTCTTTAAACCATACGTGTGTTTGGTGCTGCAGTGTGGGAGGAATTTAAAAGCATGCAAATGCATAAGCGGTTTGTAAATTCCTACTGCGTATCAGCGCCTTCATGGAGTTGAAACGCAGTAGCAAATACGAACAGAATCACCTCCCTTTACCACTCTAAACCCTACGTAAATTTTGTGCTACAGTTTGGAAGAAATTTAAAAGCATGCAAACACATAATTTTATTACGAATGAAATTTAACCTGGTAACAAACGGTCTGGGCCCAAAAGCATTACAAATCAGTCAAAGTGAATCAAACAGCTCAAATACAGTGAGATAATTAATACATAACCATTTTTAGAAAAAGTTATAGTTTATAGTTTCTTTTTAGGAATTTTGTTATTTCATATTCGGTTTCATTTCAAAATTTTATTTTTAAAAATATTAAAATTAAACTTTTAGTTCTGTAATTGTACATTTTTATTGGCTAGCTATTAAGCTATTATTTTTTTATTTGTTTTGTCTTTTGACTATGGTTATACACCAAGTATTTGTTATATTTATTATTTATTAAGCTAATAAATATTTTAACTTTTAATTTAAATTTGATACGAGGTATTACAAAATGATGTTAGCAAACCCAAAAAATCTGACAAAACATTATACAATGCTTGTCTAAATGCAGGACCTCATCTTCTAACTTCTGAATTGTTTGGTATTTTTTAATAAAAATTTAAGGACTTTAGTGAGACAACATAAACCAAATTTTAGAGAGAAAATGACAGATATAAATGTTAAACTCACAGCTAGGCGCCATTACAAAAAGAAAAATTAAATGGAAAAAGTCATACTGTAAACTATTTATTCAAAATACAAACATTGAAGCATTACTTTTGGGTTATAAATCGTTCAAAATTTACATAAAACTAAAAGAAAACAACCGTATGATACAATTAAATGCAATAAGGAGGTAAAGTAAAAAGATTTAAGGCGGGGCCGAAGCGTCTCCTGTTGCCATGCAGTATGAATTCCAAATATAAAAACAAATTTGCTTGTACTTAAAACATCCCAGGTTACAACATGCGTAGCAATTATAGGGCTGATTTCTGCGTTCTACGCGCTATGTGAAATAAAAAGTAATTAAAAATATTACATAATTTACCCCGGTGGAAAGTGTTTAATTACTGTCAAGAGAAAAGGATGGTTTACCGAGCGCGAAGTGCAATTTTTTAAGACAGTAATGAAAGTTCTCACTAACCTTCTAAGGATGCCAACCATTCGCGCTGGCAAAACGTCAAGGATACAAAATCTACAACGACGGCCGAATAGTCCAGAAAACTTAAGTTTAGCAGAATATGGCCGCGAAAGCCATACACAGTATATATATTTTCTGTTTTTGCTAAAGCTTCATAGAAGTAATAAATGTGATTTATACGTTTTTAAAATAATGGGCTTTTACTGAATATGTTTAAGTAATTTTTTAGAAAAAAGTGTACCTAGTGACCTTTCCTTTAAACAAACGATACCTAAAAGTAAAATATTTTCTTCTTAAAGATCGATTTTAATACGTGTACAGGGTGGCTCGAATTCGACGCTCATCATTGGGATTTCGGAAACCGTAAGAGATACAGGATCGGTTAAAAAAGGCAAAGTTGCGCAATTTGATGCTCAATAAAATGCCGTTTTGCGTTTTAAAAAATTCCGAGTACTTTCGAAGATATTCGAAAAAACCGGAATTTTCAATTTTGGTTTCTATTGTGTCCTGATTATATTTGTTAAGATAACTTAAAATGGAAAACACGTTTTCATAGCAACTTTTTCTGCTCTATAATTCAGTGTGATTAAATATTGAATCTGACGTTTCGGCTTCTAGCGACCATCATCAACTTAATTTTTTAAATACGGACCTGAAATTTTTTCAATTTAATTAAATCCTTTCATCACTTTTAAAACACTATATATCGCCACTTTGATATTTGCCGACGTTTCGTACAGAAAATTCAATCACCAGAATATTGTATATTTATTTAACCATAATACGGCCCTGAACTACATTTTTAGGTAAGAAGGTAAAAAAAAGAATAAACTTTTTACATATTCGTAATGTTTTAAATGCAACTCATTGATATCTAACAGCGGAAATTACTTTATTAACCGAAAATTTCATGAATATTGGACATAAGATACAAAAAGGTAGACAACAAATCAGCTTACATAAACAATTTGTAATATTATCTTGATGCCCATATTAAAAATAAACATAAATTAATCACTATTATAAGTGTTCAAAGAGATAACCTTCCGCCTCGATGCATTTTCTTGCTTTGCTTTGTATTATTAATACAGCTCGATTAATTGTTCTCGCAGGAATGGCAGCGACTTCCCTTATCAAATTTTGTCGTAGTACTTAAAGGTCGTGAGGTGCATTTTTAAATAAACGGTTCTTAAGATATCCTCAAACAAAATAATCTAGGGGACATCTGGGCTCCTAGCGGGCCATCTTGCAAAACCATTTATTAGGAAATATATGGTAAAGGAATTGAGCTACTTCCCTTCCATTGTGGGCAGGAGCTCCGTCTTGCTGCCACCATATTTCTTGAAATACTGCAAAAGGTTGATTATCTAGGGCGTCTAAGACATCATTACTAATCAAATATAGATATCGTTCGGAAGTTCAGGTCCCTTCGTGAACGAAAGGTCCAATAATTTTGTTCCTCCACATACCAATCCATACATTAAATGAAGTTCTCCCTTGAATTCGTACCTGCTGGTTAGTTTCTGTTAATAAAGTAATTTCCGCTGTTAGATATCAATGAGTTGCAATAAAACATTATGAATATGTAACAAGTTTATTCTTTTTTACCTTTTACCTAAAAATGTAGTTCAGGGCAGTATTATGGTTAAATAAATATGCAATATTCTGGTGATGGAATTTTCTGTACGAAACGTCGGCAAATATTAAAGTGGCGATATATAGTGTTTTAAGAGTGATGAAAGGAGTTAATTAAATTGAAAAAAATATCAAGTCCGTATTTAAAAAAATTAAGTTGATGATGGTCGCCAGAAGACGAAACGTCAGATTCAATATTTAATCATACTATATTATAGAGTAGAAAAAGTGGCCATGGAAACGTGTTTTTCCTACGACCACTTGTGAAAATAGCAAATAGCACACTGATTTCATGCATAGAAAATGCGTTATATCACACTAGTGTTGCAAAGTACTTTACAGCACTAGTGTTGCAAAAGTACTTTACAACACTGGTGTGATACATATTATGATGTCATTCTAAAAACTGCTATTGGCAAGTGACATATTTATTGTAGTGACAGTAAAAAAAAACTTTTATTTACCTTAAACGGTAGAACCCAAATTAGCGAAAATCACCTTATTTTATATTTATTAAAATTTACGAAAAAATAAAAACATAAACAAAAATAGACATAACCACAAAAACAACTTTCACTGACTGGCACAGTGTTGTCAGGTAAGTAGATCAAATTAAAAATCTCCCTTCTACCTTTGAGCACGTACTTTATAGATGCAGCCTTGCCGCTTGACCGTTCGACCTAAAGCGCCAGAGAAAAAAGCCTATAGATCAAATTCCTTCCTCTCTTTCTTCGTGTACCAAACAACTAGTTAAATCTTTTTTAATCCCTAATTAAACCTAAGGCTAATACACACTTTCTTTTATCCATTCATACATAGAATCAGACCCTTCCGACGTTGCCAAATGCTTTCCATATTTTGCATGGTAACTGACGTTTGGTAGTCGTTTTTCCTTACTTTTAGGACTTTAGGTTATGCATTTACAATTTTCATATTTTTTATATTTTTTCTTAAAAATATGAGGAAAAACTGTTTACTTAATTTTATATGTGATGTTCAGTTTCATTAACTCGTTTTACCAATTTTACCCCAATTTTACTAATATATTTTAAAAAACGGAATATTTTGGATATGCACCACTTACATTTTATTTAGAAGAGTGTCTAAAATATGTAAGAATCGATAATTTTTAAAAACACTTATAATAGCAGAAAACCGTATTAAACTATTAGCGTTATTACCTAACAAAACCATACAATTTTTATTAAGTGAGGGCCTTTTTAAATTCCAAAATGATAAAAGTTATATAATGCTTCTAGGTAGGTGATTTTCGATGTAAAAATATTGTCAAAACAGTATAATATAGCAGTGAGGAAAAGTATATATCACACTAGTGTTGCAAAGTAAATATCACCCTAGTGTTGCAAAGTTCTCAATTGTTTTTTATTTTTTCTGAACAGACAAACTTTAATTTATTTATTTATTGGTGAATAATTTGTGGTCGTAGGAAAAATAGTGTACAGTACTCGTGTGAAAATGACTTTCTTACACTCGTGGGTTTGTCACACTCGGCTAACGCCTCGTGCTACAATATTCCCACTCGTGTGAAATTAGTCATTTCTTACACTTGTAATGTAATATACTATTTCATTTTAAGTTATCTTAACAAATATAGCCAGGAAACAATAGAAACCAAAATTGAAAATTCCAGTTTTTCGAATATCTTCGGAAGTACTCGGGGTTTTTTAAACGCAAAACTGCATTTTATTGAGCATCAAATTGCGCAACTTTGCTTCCATTTAACCGATCCTTACGGTTTCCGAAATCCCAATGATGAGCGTCGAATTCGAGCCACCCTGTATTTGGATAAATCATGAGAGACACGAGCCGAGACAAAAAAGAGATAATGTTTCCTGGACGAAAGTGGAAAATTCTCGCCAGGACGAGAGAACCAGCTCCCGCACTCTGGAACTCGATAGGAAAAAGAAGTAGACAAGAAAGAAACTTCCTCTCTATTTCTTCTCTGTACTCTGTATTATTCTTTTTAAACAGTTCGTAAATCTTCGGCAGTGAAAAAATAAGAGACTACTGAACCTGAAAACGTTGGATTTTTAGTGGAAAAATGCATCCTTTATAGAAAAATACACTTGGTATTTCTTAAAATATATATATATATATATATATATATATATATATATATATATATATATATAAATATATATATATTTTTAATTATGTTTTATAGGTTTCATTTATTTGGCATATTTATTTATATTTCAATTAGCCCAAGTCCATTAACTTTTCGGATTTTAATAGTTTATCTTTTGCTTAATTAAAATGTAACTAGCTTTTTCTATTTGGTATATTAATTAGAAGAAAAAACAGCGACAAGGTCTGCGTGTAATAAGGAGAGAAGTTGGCGTGATAATATTATTAGTCTATTTTAATTAGTAAAAGTTGACTTTAGATGGTGGTCTAGATTGTATGAATTTAATGAAAAAATTAATCAGTAAGCTCACATCTTGTCTAAATGTTAAATTTTACACAAAATACAATATAACAACATAACATAAATAAACATTATTTCTACAAAACACTAAAAAACACCCGCTTATAAAAGAATGTAAACGTCCAAAGTAAGAAGAACAAGATAATTTTATACAAAACGCCATACAATAGAACAGGATAAATGACAAGAAAGATCCAAATCGCCTTTTTATTTCCAGTCGTTTGTATTGCCGTTTCGTAAGTGCGAAATGAGCCGAAAGACTTTACAGAGTTCTAAATATACAGGAAATAGAAAATAGAGAAGAACTTTTTTCTTGCGAGTTGTCGAGTACAGAGTTGGGTAGTATTCGAATACTCGGTATTCTGAATACTATTCGAATAGATTTATGTGGTTGGTATTCGGTATTTGATGGAATACTTTTTTGGTCAGTATTCGATATTCTTTATTCTGAATATCGTTTTTGAATATTCTGCTATTCGAATACTGGTATTCGAGTACTGGTATTCGAATACCGGTATTCGAATACTGATATTCAAATACCTATATTCTGGTATTTAAATCCTGAATTTAAATACTGTTTTCGTATTTTATGAATATTACGTTACTTTTCATGCATGTTAAGCGGGTTAAAACATGTTCGCGAAGGTTTTGCCGACGACGGGCTTAAATTTAATATAAGTCATGTATATCATCATTTCCAAACTAAAAGTTCAATATGTTTTTTAAATCTTGATCTGTTGTTTCTATGGTCCTAATAAGTAAGTAAATTTTAACAGATATACATTTTTTTTGCAAACAAAAATATATCTAAATTAATTATTTTAACTTCTTTGGGATTTTGCTGTTAAAAAAATTAAGTAACTTAGTACAACATATAAAAGTGACATTACAAAATGTTTTCTATGTATTAAACATTTTTGGAACTAAGTGTACACCCAAGCAGCAAGCTGACGTCTTTTTGACGTCTCTTTTAGTCATTTTTTGTCAAATTTTGTCAGCCAAGACGTCATAAGATGACGACAAAATGACTTTAAATTGACCTCTCTAACAGGAATTTTAGGCGTTCAACCAATTATAACCGCGGTAATACTTAATTGGTGACAACTTTGACGTATAATACATTGTTTAATCGTCAACATAACCGATTGGTAAATACCGTTTTAGAATTGGTTCTTCGCCTAAAATTGATGATTGTCACAGACAAAAGACGTCCCGTTAATGACGTCATAATGACGACGAAAAATTGACGCATATACTTTTTTGTAAAACAAACTTTCTATTTTCTTTTAAACTACCTGAATGTTTTTTTCAAAAAGGTTAGACATTATTTATCTCCATTTTGCACAAAAGGGATGTGTATAATAAATTTTATTATGTCAGTTTAAATCATGACTATCTGGTAGATCGTAGATAGTATGTACATGTATCCCCATTCCAAAAGTGAAGTCAATAGTTTAAAAAAAGTTATTTTTGGAAAATTTGGAAGACGTCTTGTTCAAGCATACAATGATTAGTTTTTAAGCAACAAGGTACGCCACTGCATTTTTGTTATGGAAAAACGTAGAAAAATAAGAATGAGTTGCTTTTTCAAGAAAAAGGAGTTTTTTTCCTTTTCAGTATTCATGAATACCCAATCGTGGTATTCATGAATAACGAGTATTCGAATACTTTTTTACGGTATTCGTATTCGTATTCGAATATCAAATTTCAGTATTCGACCCAACTCTGGTCGAGTACTGCCTTAGTAGTTTCTTTAAAGTTTACGGGACAAGACAAGAGGATGACTCTCGTGTCTCGTCTTATCGCGTGTCAAGATTACTTATGGCGACAAGCGGTAAGTAAAAGCAAAGACAATTAAAGTTTCACTATAAAAGAAAAGAGATATTTAGTGCCACCACTGCATACGATGATTACTTACCAGCTTCGGCGGCATTGCACTTTTTGCACTAATACCCAAATATGGCACTGCTGGTACCTAAAAATTAAAGAAAGACATTAAAATAACATTTACATCACGAAGAAATGTATTAATCAGGCTTTTCGTGCTAAAGTCACTTTGTCATCCGCCAACAACACAGTTTAAATATTATAAGAAAAAAGATGGACATAATAAAAATTGTAAGCTTTCTATTAATTCCGATGCAATTATTACTTGGTTTTGGCATATATTCGTAAATACAAATAAAAACACATAATTTCTAAGTCTCCTAAGAGTGGTATAAAGATAATAAAATATAAAGCCGCGTACAGATCTGCACACGCATACGTTGAGCGAAGACACATACACATGCGTGTGCAAATGTGGACATCGCTCTCGTGGCTTCTCGCTGCATGCGTTGCTTCTCGCGAATGACTTGAGCGCGCACGTCGCGAGCCAGTCTGTAGTCGGTTTTTCAAACGCTTCAAAGAAACATGCGTATGCGTTCGCGCTCAGTTTGGACAGAAACAATGGTCTGTTGTTGTATTCTCGGGATTTTTGTAGTGAAAGTTTTTGTTTATTGATTAAAATGGAGTGGTCCAATGAAGATTGCCTGGCGCTTATTGACCAGGATGAAAAATATCCAATATTATTTTTTTTTATCTTTGGACAAACCACGAAGACTAAAAGCCTAAATACTAACGTACCGTGGGTGTCTTAAGCGAGGTAAGAGGGAGTTTGTTGACACGGGACACACGTTGACTATGGGATACATGTAAGTGTGCATCCTTTCGGCGCTCTTGCCGGAGCGCCGTGAGCACGCACGCATACGTAGCAATAAAAATTTCCAACGAATGATCTGAGCGCGCACGGCTTGAGCACACATGCGTGTGTGTAGTTACTCAGCGTATGCGTCACAAAATACAAAAGGTATGCGTGTGCAGATCTGTACGCGGCTTAAGAAAATAAAATATGCCCTACTCCCATGGGCGTAGCCAGGTATCGGCAGGGGGCAGCTGCCCCTCTCCTAGCCGTGGACAAAATTTATAACTGTGTTGTAGATATTAAATTTGTACGTAGATTTAAGTAATCCGCAACGATAAATACATTAAATATACAGGGTGTATAAAATCATATTGATGACCAAATTTTATGCAAAAAAGTTCGTATGAACATAGGTCCGAAAATGTATTGTTTCCAAGATTCACAGTGTAACTTTTTTAAATCGTATTTTATTTAAAATTTAATAGTGTTGTAGTATTGGGCTAATTATCTCGATTAAATTTCTCTCTTTCTAAAAGTCAAGTGGCATCTTGAGCGACTCACAACATTTTTTGCCGGCGTTGTACATTTAATTTACTGGCATTGCCAACACTCTTTAATGGCAAGGCATTGGCAAAAAGGTATCAAAAGACGCGAAAGTGGGCAATTGGCCGTTATTAGGCCACGTGTTGCAGATAAAGTGATGGCATCCGTCACTAATAAGTTATTGGCAAAAAATGCATTTAAGATGATGGCATCCATCATTAATAAGATATTGGCAAAAAGATAACAAAAAGACACGAAAGTGGGCAAATGTAGATACTCCCAAGCAGCAAGCTGACGTCTTATTGACGAAAATTGTCGCATATACTTTTTTAAAAGCTAAAATGATGCGATATTTTATTTGAAAATTAAAATAGGAATAAACTCCTTACTGCATGCAATTTCCTTGCAATGCAAAGTACCATCTCTCGGAACACTGTCCAACTTGGAGATGCAGATTTTTCCACTAGCCGAAGATATTTGTTCAAAGCTAAGTGAGATCACCTACCGCAGACCGCTCTCGAATTATTTTTGTCTAAGTGGTACGGTTTAGACGATAAAAAGCGAAGATATTGCAGAAACGTAGTAGTTTATTGTCCATTACGCCATCGATCGGTATGTCAAAAAACTATTAAATATATATAATATTTTTAATTAACACGTCTTTAAAACTTTTAATAAAGTTTTAAACAAAATGTTTACAGCTCCTAACAGTCTACTTGAATATCTTGCCTTCTCGTCTAGCCATCACCAATTAATCACACAACACACATTTATTAGGTAATGAATACATTTAATTATGTCTACTAAAAACTCTTTTCTTTAAAAAAGAAACTAAAAATCTAGAAAACCACGTAGAAAACAAATGCACAAAGCGGTCACCTTCGGTCGAAATTACCGTAGCTAATTTTACCATCATTTTATTTTTATTCGCTCCAAAATACATAATAAACATTTTGTTTGACCTAATTTTTAACAATAAAATGTTATGAAAAGGCCATTTCCTTTAAATTATGTAAAAAACATAAAATAATGTTGTTTAGCTGCCATTATAAATAAAACAGATTAAAAAAATTGCTTTAATGTTAGTTAAATACCAATGTTAATAATATGGTTTAAAAAGTATGAATATGCGTTGAAGGTTTGCCTTCAAAATCCAATATTTATTTGCCTGCAACAAAAACGCGTGCTTTATTTAATCAGGATTGGTATGCCGCCATTTTTGTATGCTTGCCGGCAATTCGCCTGCATGTAAAATTTATTGGCAATTAAGTGTTTATTTAGGTTTGACTTTTTAATGCGTATAAGATGTTGGCATAATATTGCCACCAATTGCCAATGCTTTACCATCGATGCCAATATGAAAAATGTACATTGCCGGCAAATAGTGTTTGCTGGGTCGTAAACAAATATTTTTGACAAAAAAATATGTACCCTTATTTCTATTTTTTATATTTTATTTAAATTGGCATTGCTTTGTTAAAAAAAACTCTTCATATCCTTGAACAACCCAACAAACATGAAACAAATTTTAAAAACTCTTTATTTAGTAAAATTTATTAGATTAGATGTTTTTATTGTCTACTTTAGCATTTGTTGGTGCTGCTACATAATATCAAGTAAAAATTATAAAAAACAATTTTTGGTGATCCGAAAAAAGCTGTATTTTTTATTTTTCTTAGGAAAATACAAAAAATGCACAAAAGCCAGTAACGTACATTTTTTTGTTAGAAATATTTGTTTAGGTGCCACTCGACACTGGACTTAATAAAAGGCTATTGCGGTCTCTTGCGGCTTACATTTCATTGCCAAAGTTTATTCAAATCAAAAATTTGTGATAAAAATTTGAATTTTTTATTTAAAGTTTGCCACCCTGTATCTTAGAAACACCTAATAAAATTTTACCTGACCTAACTCTTTGGTTTGGTTCCCTGGACAAAATGCATAATTATTTCTTCTTGTTTGGTACCCTAAAGGTGTGCATATAATTTAATAATATAGACAGGCATATCAGTGTCAAAGAATACCAATCCATAGAACCCCACAAGTGAGATTTCAGCGTACCCTAAAAAAATTTAGTACCTAACCTGACCAACAGATGGCGAAAGTAGTACGATGTCGCTTTGCTTATACGATTACCATCAGAAATTAATAGCAGTCGCTGACGAGCAGTCGGCCCGATCAGTTAGAGTGAGGATATACGCAAAATTTAATAAAAATAAAATCCCCGATAAATGGTAGAATCCATAAGAATATTAAATTAATGATTTCAGAATAGGATATATCGATGGGTTTTTCACAAAACATCGTAAGCGACATTCGTCAGTTTTACGGCAATCGTTTTTTTTTCATTGGCTTTATTTCACATGAAGATATGTTCTATATTAGTTCGGCGGTTCATTTAATTAATGGTAGTTATTTGGATACACGCCAAAAAATAAGAGTACCAAAAAAATACAGCAAGTAGATAGAGAACTAAAAATCGACGTTTTGGTGGCAAGTCTACCACCGTTGTCAAAATAAATTGAATAAAAATAAAAAATTTAAAAATTAGCTATTATTTAGGTTTAGAATTTTAAAATTTTTAGCTTTTTTTTAGGAGATTCTGAAAATTTTGACATTAAATGTTAAATATGTTTGGTTTGTAATTCAAAGTAAGAAGAAATCTAAAATAAAAACATTCAGTTCTCGGTTTTCTTTAAAATTAACGCGATGGGAAGAAAAATCGTTTCCCGTAAAACTGGCGAATGTCGCTTACTATGTTTTGTAAAAACGCATCGAAATATCCTATTCTGAAATAATAAATTTAATAATCTTATGGATACTGGGTCCATTTATCGGGGATTTTATTTTTATTAAATTTTGCGTATATCCTCACAACTGATTGGGCCGACTGCTCGTCAACGACTGCTACCAATTTCTGATGGTAATCGTATTAGCAAAGCGACATCGTACTACTTTCGCCATCTGTTGGTCAGGGTAGGTACTAAAATTTTTTAGAGTACGCTGAAATCTCACTTGTGGGGTTCTATGGATTGGTATTCTTTGTCAGTGTCATTCTTATTGCATTCCAACAGTTCTGTTCATAGACAAGGGACGGGTCAGTTATTGTTAGTTCTGTTATTATTACAGAGTATAGGTGGGGGTGATGGTTGGTTCTGGTTAGTTAATTTCTCTTTTTTTATTCCTTAATTAAAAACCCACACACTTTATAAATCCACTTAAAATTCCATTCTCACCTTTAGGGTGCCAAGCAAGAAGAAATAATTATGCATTTTTGCCTAGGTGACCAAACCAGAAAAAAAAGGGTCAGGTCAGGTAAAATTTTATTAAGTCCCTAAACAAGAAGTGGCGTTTCCAAACCAGAGAAAAACCGTGTAGAGGGCAATTTGCGTGTAATTTTTAAATTAAGCAAATGCGCGGTATTATCCAAATCTCCCTAAAAATTTGTGAAAAATTTGAAATATTATTACAGTGCCCCATAGTTAATAATTATTAAATTATACTTACCTTTATTGGAACTGTCTGAATTTCTCTGTTATTCTAAAAATCAATTTGGAGGATTAAAATATATAATTTTATTAATAAAAGTCTCAGATAAACAATACAGCGTATTTACGTAAGTGGGTGTCATATTTTGACGAAAACTTTTGATACTGTGTGCAACTTCATAATCGAAAAATAAAGATTTTCGATGAAAGTCCCCAATAACAGCTCCAATTTTTATTTTTTTTTTAACTTTTTGATTTTTTGTACTATCTAAAATCAGAGACCTCTCAAAGGAATGATATAATTATATGTATTTTTTAAACAATAATATGTTGTTTATACAGGGCGTGCAAAAACTCTCCCGACAAAGTTTTAAATCAAATCTTAGCTAATTTTAAGATCGGCTGCTTTGATGATGGTTCCTTTTTAAAATGGAAACTCAGCTCAGCCAAGAATGATACCGCCCGCTTGCCGCGGCTAAGTATGCCGGATATCTTACTTAAAAGAAGTACCCTGTATACAGAATCAACTTTTTCTTTTTATGCATTATATTTTTTTACAAGCAAACATTTTAAGGAAAAATATTTTTTTCTTGAAAAATTACATTTTTGATCCATTTGTCCTCTGTAAACCCCATTCGTGGACAGTTAAAAATGTTATTTTAAATAAATTTTCTAAATGATTGAAAGCTATGTACAAAATTAAATACTGAAGATAAAAATTTGAGTCAGAAAAACTTTCTGTACCAAATTTACTGCTTAATAAGATTCATTTATTTATTGTTTGTTATTTTTTCAAAGCATGCGGGACAAAAAAGTATAAAAAGCCGGGTTTTTATGTTATTTAGACAGAAAAATTTCAAGATGCATGGAGAACCTCTTAACATTAAAATTTTGAGCTGCGCTTTTAACAGAACCTCTATTTGGGCATCCTGTGAGATATTTTTGGGTGAGAGCAAAAACCAATTTTTTTGGCTGTTTTCGCACACCTCAAGGAGTTATACAACTTTTACATTTAAAAATGTTTTTAAACTTTTCAAAATTACAATTTTAATAAATAATATTAATTTTTCGACGAAAGTAACACAATCTACAAGTATACTGTAAAATGTGAATATTTTTGTTTTTTTTCCAATGGTTTTTATTTGAAGTATGAAGTATACATAAAAATGTGAATATATTTTTTTCAAATGTTTTTTAAGTATGCATTTTTATAAAATTTCTAACAAGTTGACCCAAAAACGAAAAACATGAGCCCTTAGCGAACCTTTTTGATTAAAAAAAGAATCAAAATGGCTTTTAAAAATTTTCAATTTTTTCTAAAAAGTGAGTTTTCAAAAAACGGTTGGATATTTATTGATGAAAAAAAAGTATATTTAGAATAGAATTAGGTATATTTGCTTAAAATTTTACCTTAATTCAACTATTTTTGTACAAGATAAAAACTAAAAATCATAAAAACAGTTCTTTGACCTTTTTCGAAAAATTTTAAGGTTAGGTTACATAAGTTTTTTTAATATCGATAACCTTCGTATTTAACTTTTTTAAATTGGATTTATTGTTTAGCTTGTAATTGCAAAAAGCATTGTTACCCTTAAAAACCACCCTTTTCACCCCCTAATGGAATATTTTTGTCCGGAATTGTTTTTTTTTAGATCGTTATGATACATTTAATAAAAGTATACCAATAGTTTGCTGTAAGGCATTTTTTAAAATTTGTTTATTCGCAAAAAATATTTTTTTATGCAATACCACTAAAAAATTAACTTTGTACATGGTGGCGCCATTTCTTTGACCTTGCAGGGTATAGCGAAAACTAAAAAAATAGAACAGATCTGATTGCGCAATCTCGACTTCAATTTTAAAACAAATTCAATGGTAAAAGCAAATCATGGCCAACTTGATTCGTTTTGAAGACACAGAGTGCTTTTCAAATTTTGTCAATTTGGCCGGACACTTGTAACTCTTTTGATATTAGAGATAAAGAAAAATGTAAGGAGAAAAGTTTTAGGTATTTTTAGGTAGAACCCAGTGGCGTTCCTACATTTTTTCCATTGACTTTTATTTTAAAGTTGTACCACAAAATTGTTTTTTTTTATGGAACACCCTGTATATTTTATCACCATTAAAAAGACATTTTAAAGACCTTTAAAAATTTACCACATTTAAAATTATTTTTTCCAACCGTTTCGGAAATATGAGCGTCCAAATCTTAATGACTATATCTACTGTTTTTTGGGTTTACATGGTCATATTTCCAAAACTATAAAATATAAATATATCAAATGTGGTGGTTTTTAAACCTCTTTTAAAGAATTTAATAAATTATCTTTGCAACGGTAATATAATATACAGGGTGTTTCGTTAAAAAAATTCTGATGACCATATTTCCGAAATTATTAAGAATGAATATATTAAATGTGGTATTTTTATAGCTTTTAAGGAAACCTTCCTATAAGTGATAAAATATTCAGGGTGTTCGATAAAAAAAAACAACTTTGTGTTATATCTTTAAAATAAAAGTCAATAGAAAAATGTAGGTACGCCACTGAATTTAGGGTAAAAATCCCTAAAACTTTTCTATTTACATTTTTCTTCTATCTCTAATATCAAGCAAGTTACAAGTGCCTGGCCAAATTGACAAACTTTGACACTCTGTATCTCCAAGACGAATCAAGTTAGCCATGGTTTGCTTTTACCATTGAATTTGTTTCAAAATTGAAATCGAGATTGCGCAATCAGATTTTTCTATCTTTTTAGGTTTCGATATACCCTGCAAGCTCAACGAAAAGGCTATACATCAGTGCAAGATCTTTAACAATTAAGTATTATTTTTTACGACACACTTCTAAATATATTTTTTATATTCAATGCAATAAAACCTATTCAAATAATGGTTGGTTGGTTTATTTGTTCTTGGCTCTGGTCCCTTTCGGTCCAATTTACCAGCTCATTCGGAGGAAAATCTGGATAGTCGAGCTCGTAGCTCCCAGAAATTCCGGATACTTTCACTATATGTTTGTCTTGAAATTATGAAGTGGTATGGATTTCGGCCATCTTCTCTGGAACTGCCACTGTTATTGCGCATAACCGGTTTCTTTCAGTGCTGACCCCCCTTCCCCCCGCCGCTACGTCCGCCACCATTCTCCGCCATTGGAAAACACGTCGTGCAGCAAGCCAACCAGGAACAATCAGGTTATAGGAATCTTCACTCACAGCGCCTGGTTCCAGAAAAAAGATGCCTTCTGAAAGTCCAGCTGTGAGTTTCCTATCTTCCTCGGGGCACCAGAACGTCTTCTGCATCCTCCATGCACGATACCACGTAAGAGTCGCATGGACTCCCTTCCGACGTCCTACCAGGACCGAGAACGAACGAAAACTCCATTCAAATAATATTTCCACTAACAAACAAACTTAAATTTTTACCCTTATTGCAGAAAAAAAATCCATACATTAACAAGTTTGCATATTTAAAAGTTATTTTTGTATAGCAATAAAATACCATTTTTTGTCATTCCTTAAATATAACAGTTATATCAGTCACTGATACAATTTAATATCTGATGATTGCCTTTTAGGTTTTGGATTATGCAAAATTTTTTATATGTATAAAATAAACTTTTTGTTCGTAATATTAAAAATAAAAAAGTTTTTATATGACGCCAACTTACGTAGACACATTGCAAAAGAAAAATTACGATAAACTGATAAACAATTCTAAACTTCAAAAAATCATATTTAATACAAAAGTCATTTTGCAGAATTTAACGTCAGTTTTTTATTTATTTTTTTTTAGATAAAAGATGACAATCTAACTTACATACTTTAGTCTAAAAGTGGATAATTTTGGAGATACAGGCATACATAACCCATTTTGGGATTCTTTACGGTTCTGTGCAGTTTAATCATCTTATTTTGAGGTTATGTTACGTCATTATAATACAGGGCGCGTTCTGCAATTGCCTTTCACATCAATTTTAGGCGAAGAACCAATTCTAAAACGGTATTTACCATCGGTTATGTTGACGTTTAAACAATGTATTATACGGCAAAGTTGTCACCAATTATTGCCGCGGTTATAATTGGTTGAACGCCTAAAATTTTCAGATGCGAGGAGATTTTGTTGACGTCATTTTGGATGAGACGAAGCGATCGGCAATTAAGGAACGCCAACAAAATATTCAGATGAAAATACATAACCTCGTTTTTTTACTTTGTGTGGTATTTATTGGGTACATTCAGAAATACTTAGCTAATTTACCGCTAAGTAAGCGACGTGTCAAAACTGTCAAAATAAAGCTATCCTATTGGCATAACTTGACATATTTAACACTTGAAAAACTATAAGAGGTAAAGCAGCTGAGTACTCCTGAATGCGCCCATTGTTTGCTTATTATCAGTGCCAATTAGCAAAGCACCACTGGTAACAATAATTATTATTATGGTAAATCTAGGAAAGATGGCCGTATAGGAGAGATGGCCAATACAAAAAAAAATAAGGATACAATTGATAAATGGCGGTGCTATCTTACTAATTTGCTTCGCATTTCAAACGCGATAAACCGTCTGTAAATGGTATTGCAAAATGTAAACCAAAAGTAAATAAAATCATGACATTTTTTTTGCGATACTCAAATTTTTTCGAACGTTGTTCGTTATGGTTATGGTGATTACGATATTTTGTTATGAAAGTGTGTTATTTAATGTTTAATGATCAGTTTATATTAAAATTTTTATTCTAACTTTAAAAGTACCAGCATAAAGTTATAAGTTTTTTATAAAGTAGGTATGACCATCTGTACATGGCGATTAGGAAAGATGACCATACTCATCCTAGGACGGATGACCATAATATTAATGTAATAAAAATTTTCGTAGATATTATTTATTTGGGTACACGCCACTATTTGCTAAACAATTTGCTGCCAATTCAACCCTTCATACACCTGTCAATCGTCCAATTCCAACTGTTTCCCCAGTTCCTCACAAAATGCCCAATATTATTTTTAAAGTAAAACACATTAAGCGTATCCTTTCTTCTCTTAACACCAAGAAATCTTCTGGGCTAGATGGAATACCAGCAATCGTTTTAAAAAAATGTGCTCCTGAACTTGCACCAATTTTAACTAGGCTCTTTCGAATTTTTTATGACACGGGTATTTTTCCAGAAAGCTGGAGAGCTGCACGTGTCCAGCCTATTCCCAAGAAAGGATCTAAATCTCTTCCATCCAACTATAGACCCATTTCACTCCTTTCAATGCTTTGTAAAGTAATGGAGAAATCCATTAACTCGCAAATTCTTAGGTATTTAGAAAAACATAAAATTTTATATGACAGGCAATACGGATTTCGTCACAAGAGATCTACAGCAGATCTTCTTTCCTTCGTTTCACACAACTGGAAAAAGTCTCTTGAGTTTCTAGGTGAGTCCCAGATCGTTGCTCTTGATATATCTAAAGCTTTCGACCAAATCTGGCATGACGCACTTCTTAATAAACTTCCCTCCTACGGTCTTCCAACTAAACTCTGCTCTTGGCTCTCCAGTTATCTTTCTAATCGTCTTATATCAGTCATTGTTGATGGCCACTCTTCAAGCTTTCACGAAATTAATGCTGGAGTGCCACAGGGTTCAGTACTAGCACCAACTTTGTTTCTTCTTCACATCAAGGACATTCTTTCTTCCACAACCAATCCAATTCGAAGTTATGCTGACGATAGTACCCTTCACTCCACTTTTCAGGTTCCCAAACCAATCTCTCAACCCGACTTGGAAAGCAAACGCAGGGCGATGCAGATATCTCTTTCACAGGATCTCAATTTGATATTGGATTGGGGCGCCAAAAATCTCGTTCAATTTAATGCATCCAAAACATAATCATGTTCCTGGTCGCGAAAAAAATCATCAAACACTCACTTTGCTTATGAGTGGCTAGGTTTTGCAGAGTGGGGACACATTTAACCTTGTGGACGTCACATTTGAGAATAACCTTAACTGGCATAAACACATTGTATCTATAGCCACCGCGGCTTCAAAAAAGCTTGGATTTCTTTTCCGAGCCAAAAAGTATTTTTCTCCTTCCAATTTATACACTTTGTATGTGTCCCAAATTCGACCCTCTCTGGAATATTGTTCTTATGTCTGGGGAATGGCATCCCCTACAACCATCAGCATTCTTGATGCCATTCAAAGAAGGGCTGTTCGTCTTATTAATGATCCTTTACTTACTCAAAGACTTCCTTCTCTTGCCCATCGTCGAGCTGTGGGAGATCTATCGCTCTTCTATAGATACTTTTACGGCTTCTGCTCCGACGAATTATCCAGTATAGACCCTCCTCTTGCAGCTCCCAACAGAGAAACTCGTAGTGCCGCGCGTATGCATTCCTATACAGTTCAATTGGACAGGCCCCGAACTTCCCATTTCGTTCGTTCTTTTATCCCCAGAGTTTCTCGACGGTGGAACCTACTGCCAGCGGAGGTCTTTTCCTTCCCCCAAATCTTTAAGTTTTTAAGTCCCGTGTTAACAAACTTCCTCTTACCCTGCTTAAGACACCCACGGTACGTTAGTATTTAGGCTTTCAGCCTTCGTGGATTGTCCAAAGATAAAAAAAAAACGCCAATTCAGAATTAAAACCAAGAGTCCAAAAACATTTTCAAATAAGTAACTAAAAAACTAAAAAAACACCGAAAAGATTTTTTTTTTTTTTAATTTAATTCAAAATAATTTTCCTTTTGATTTTTATAAACAAATGTTTCCTTGAATTTGATAATCAAAGCAAAGATAAAATCAAAGTAAACCAATTACAAATTTATTTTACCATACATTCCCGGCTAATCAAATAAAATTCAACGAATAGCAAATAAATTTAATATTCGCACAATCTTTAAAACACAATCAGATCTCAATTAGCAAAAGAAACAAAACCAGATAACATAAATGAAAGTACAAAAAATATTATAATAGTGTACCTTGTAAATGTAATAAATTTCATATACCGGGTGATGCATCGCCGGGCGGGACATAGGAAATCCCATGTAATTTTTAGTGGGGTCAATTATAATTATTGGCTCCCTAATTATTTTAGAGAAAAATTCTATTGAAGTTTATTGAAGGGCATGCAAATCTGTACATGGTAAAAACTTTGGATACTTTTCGGTTAACCCGTTTGCTAGTTAGATGCTAATATATTTTTAAAAATTGTTACATTATTATCGCCTCATATTTATGAACAACAATAAAAATACCAGTTAAGCGTGACATTACGTTGTCATTTTTGATTTTTGATAATAATAAAGCAAAGTCGACTTTTAGTTTTAGTTATTTTTAAAAAATTTTGGACATTTTGGTTTTTAATTTTGAATTGGCGTGTACCCAAATAAATATCATCTATTAAATGAATTCGCCTAACCAATACAGAACATATCTTTAAAAACTTTCGTGTCTTATAAAAGAAATTCAAAGAAGTGGTTGTCTCTTAACGATTGATAACTATCATTTGATGTTGCAATGCTGAAAGAATTTTACCACGCCGAGACATTTGTCACAGTTGTGGAAAAAATGATTATAAAACCAAATTAGTGGAAAATTGGTTCCAATGCGTCCTCTACTCGAGTTAAATAAATTAAAAGAAAAAGCACGCAGGTGGAATAAAAGGAAAAGAAAAGAAAACCCTCAAGAAGTACACAGGCCATCCAACCTATATGTGTACGGCCATCTGTCCTATATGGCATAGGAAAGATGGCCAATTGACTATCTTTTTTAAATATGATAAGAACATGTTCTATTCATTATATCTGAGATTATTGTTGATTTTGTGGTAAAGATATAATTAAAGTTTATGACTAAATTTATGTCGTTTTAATCCCTCTGTTTTTTTAATTTTAGCTATAAAAAAACCGTTGCCATCTCTCCTCGACTTACCCTACTTACACCGGCCTCCGTGCTGCACGTTCAACTGGAAGGTAACCATTTGGCATCCAATATTCTGCTTTAGGTTTCTAAAATCAAACAAAAGCATTTAAATAAATCTTTATCACTAAGAAATATACAGGTCAGGCTCTCCGTGCATGGGCCACTTTATCGACCACTGACCACACAAAGAGAATATTAGGATGTTAAGGAAGAAAGATAAAGATAAGCACAAAGTAGATTAAAAATGACAAATAAAGAAAAGAAACAAATACATAACCTGGTAGAAACGACTACTTGGCTGGTTACTTTAAAATTACGGAGTCTCCAAATAAATGGATAACCCCGGGTCGCAATGAAGACGGTGACACGTGTTTCATCCTTGTTGGGAATCATCACAACCGCTGTACATTGCTGACAACTTGACTATGTTTCTAGTCGCACAAACATAATCCCTGTCGGAACTAAGGGAGTAAGTTCAGCGGCCAGAGCCATCTCGCCAAGCAATTTCAAAACAACCAGCCAGAGCACCGTTAGGTTAAGACGGTAAAAAGGGTGCCATCTAGGTGTATATGGCGTAAGTAGCATGTGCTGTAATACCAACAAACCATGATGGAAACTGGCACACTCATCAGTTCACGGGTTTGTGAATTTCGGATGAGCAGTTATGCATAACTCCAGGTAGGTGGCGTACAGCAAAAGCTGAAAGGTATGATAAAATCACAAAGGCAGTATATTTCACCCAACTGCATATAATAATAATGAAGTAATGTTCTTGAGCCTTAGAATTAACAATTTAATAAGAGTTTTAAATTCTTGGGCATAGAGGCTCCTAAATGACAAATAAAGAAAAGAAACAAATACATAACCTGGTAGAAACGACTACCTCCTTTACATCACTCTCAAATTATTAGATTAGTGGAATATACACTGTTTGGCATGTAATTAACTTACACTTTCTTAATCTGACGCGCTTGACAATTTCTGATGGATATATTTTTGTTTTGGCGCGCTGTAGTAAATTCAGAAATCCCCTACCATTACTTGGTAACAGAGCCAGAGAATTTTTTTTTTTTTTTGAGGACAGTGTCGGCGCGGTGTGGCGAGCCCCCATTCTAAATTGCTCTCGCCCAACCTGCTAATTAGACGCAAAAAGTCATGTTCATATTTAAGTAATCCAAATTATGAAATTATTGAATAAATGATCTATGATCGCAATATTAAAAATTACCAGTATGTTGCTCTATGTCATTAGAAACGGATTTTTGTGTAAAATTTAAATATAAAATAAAATATCTTAATAAAATGTTTAAAAAATTCCAAATTTTTTTCCCTCAGTTATGTGTACCTATTTAAAATTTTAATGACTAAATGTATATCATTTATTAACAAAATAAAATACAGTGATGATATTAAAATAGTTACCACTTTGTCTTTTGAATGGGACTTTTTTTCAAATAGAAATGGGAATCATGTAGAACCTCGTTTTAAAGGCCCTTTAATTCTCTACTCAACGCCACTTTGTTTTTGAAAATCGGCCCAGCCGTTCCACACTTAGAACCGTTTGAAATTTGGCTTAAATACCGTACAAACAGTGCGGTTTTAATAACCTTTAAAACGAGGTGCTACATGACCTCCATTTCTATTTGCAAAAAGTTGCCAGTGCCCCCTTGATACTAGACCACGTGACCAAAGTTATTTTAATGCCAAAAGTAGCTTAAGTGACACCATTTTACACAAATTTTACCTGATCTCGATATCTTGACCCTTTCAAAAGTTAAGGGGAGAGAACTTTTAAAACCGCAATGTATGTACATACAAATTGGAGCTAAACTTCAAACGCCTGTAACTCTAGAACGACTGGACCGATTTTTAAACATAAAATGGCGATGAATCGAAGGGCTTTTAAAACAAAGTGCCACATGACTCCTCTTTTCATTTGAAAAGAAAGTTGCTAGTGCCTTCTAAACCAAAATTATTTTTATGTCAAAGAGTAGTTTAAATAACAACCTTTTATCCAAATTTACCCAATCTCAATAACTTGTCCATTCAAAAGATAAAGGGGGAGAAGGACTCTTTTTAAGATTCTCACTGTATATATCACAAAGGTGGTAGTAAGATATTTTTGGTTTACACAGCCTACTAAGCAAAACAGTTTTCTCGAAAACCGTTTGCTTAGCGTTTTATCACAAAACTGCAAAAAACCAAATATTTGAATTTTTCTGTGGCCTGTTGATGGCCAAATTTTGGTCATCAACAGGCTTTACCCCATTATTACCCCCTATGGTGGAAAAATCTTTAATAAACTAATGGGTTTTACCTTTTTAAGACATACAATAAATACAACTTAACTGATAGGGATGTGCAAATTTTCGTGAGATTTGATGCAAAAATGTTGCCACAGTTTTTTTACCCAATTTGCGATAACTGCAGGTTGGAGAGGGTTTTTGTTTTCAGTTTATGGGACCTTAAAAATGAGCTTCTAAAATATTTGTACTGAATTAACGCCGAATCTCTAAATTTCTCTGCCGGATATCGCCCAACAAAAAAAATCTGGCGCCGCAACTGTTTGAGGAACAAAAAGGGGTTTAGGTTTACATTTTCTTGATGAATTTGTATATACTTATAGATTGTATTTATACTTTTAACACGCTTTTATTAGCTTGGGTTGTAACCATTCTATCTATCTATCTATGTAACGGAATCTTGAGCCTAATTTTTACCAACTTCCAGCGATTCAATTTCTTTGAAACTTTGCACACGTATCAAGGACCGATGACAATGCAATAATTTAAAAACAGTATCCCGTTATCCTGATTAGGACCGCCAGGATAAATAAATTCCTTTACAGATCCTCTGTGTCTCTTGACAAATGGCGAAGGAATTTTTTAGTGAATAAACTGGAGCATTTATTTTTAAAAAACTAATTGATATATCGAACTAAAAATGAAAAATAAATAATAGTTTAAAAACTAAAAAACACGCTTTTATATGCAACCGAACTAAAAATTAGAAAATAATTTTTCATTACAAAGAGTTTGTCACTTCAGAATAAAAGCGTAAGTGCTTAATATATTAAATGTTATAATTATTCTATTTGCAAATATCTATGAGGGAAAAGTTATGAAAAATAGTAAAATGCACCCCACGCTTTTTACTCTGAAGTGACAAACTTCCTTTGTAATGAAAAAATGATTTTCTAATTTTTAGTTCGGCTGCATATAAAAGCGTGTTTTTTTAGTTTTTAAACTATTATTTATTATTATTAATCTATTAATTATAACTTACTGGATAAGGAGGTGTATCAGGATTTTGTTCTACTACTTGCTTGAAACTATGATAATTCTGCTACAAATAAAATAAGATAATTAAAATTAAATGTGACGAGATTATTGGATTAGAAATTAATATACAGATAAGGTTTCCTATACACAACCTCTAGGGTTGCCAAATGTGCTGCAGGAAAAAACCGGACATGAAAAAAGCATTAATTTATTTTTATGGTAGGGGAGCCCAAGAGGGGATTTCCGAAGTAACTACAGCGCGTCAGGAAAATATACCGGAGGATACCTTGTACCCTCCAACCTCCAACAAATATGACTAAATTAACTATTCATAGTTTATGAACGATGTAGATATGTTGGAATATAACTACAGCTTCCCAAAATTGGTACTAACTGATCTTTACTTGCCTGATTTGGATCTACCAAGAAACTAGATTTATGTTGAGGTTCAATATCCACCTACAAATAAAATAGGGGATTAAAAAAACAAATAATAAAATTTTCAGATAAGCAGTAAGCATTTCGCTATATTGGTAATGGTTATGTTAACGTCACGTGTAACATGGCCATGTTATTAAATGAGATAAGTGCCAACGTGCCAGAGAAATACAGTTTTTAGTATTATTAGAACAACCGTTTTTACAACACTTTGTAATTATTATTAGGTTGCAACTCCTTTACCTTTAAATAAAAACCATTTGGAATCACATGTTTTAACAAATATCACTTTTAAAAAAAATGTAAAACGAAATGAACAAATTCTAGACGCCACTGGATTAATCATTAGCTGTCAAAATATAGTGACTTTAGCCAGTCTTGCCAACTTTTCCCTGTATCATGTCCTTCCTTGCGTCCCCGACCCCGAACCGTCTAAAGTCGAGGTGTGGTGTTTAAAAATGTCATGTTAACCGCCATGTTCATCAATTTGGTTGAAAAGTAAATAATGATAGAAAAGGGCTGATGCGATTTTTACACATATTTAATAAACCCTATATCCTATCATCGTCAAAATAAAATTTGTGCCACAGAAATGGAGTTTTGGCAAAAGAACTTCAATTATTCAAATGGATTTAAACCTAATAGTTTTAACATATTAATAGCAAAACGCTAGGCTGCCTTAAAAATAAAAAAAATATATATATATTTTTAAAGTTTTACCACATACAAAATAACTGTACTTTTTTTCTGTGATTAGGCTTTCCGTCCAAATACTTTTAACTGTTTAGTTCGATGTGCTTTAATGGCGTGTTTTTTAGTTTTTTAATATAATTATTTTTACTTTTCGGTTTGGTATAACATACTTTCTCAAATTAATTTTGTTAGTACATCTTTACAATTAACCGACATGGATCTCAGCAACTGCCTTTTCACGTTAGCGGGAACCTGGAGCCGGGCAACGGACCGACGATATCGAAGTGTATGGAGGCTTATGAAACCTTTCACACGTTGAAAAATCCGGAAAGTCGGCAAACTCAAAGGCTTTGTATAATATTTAATCACTTTGTTTGGCATATCCGGCTAAGTGTGAAACGAGGATAAGAATCCATACACTTCAATAGCGTCGGTGCTTCGCCCGGCTTCCGGTAATGTGAAGACGCGGTATGTCTATATTCAACTGTATTTTAGTTGTTGACGCTAAAAAATTAATATTTTCGGCTGATGTTAAAGAGATAACTTGCAACTCAATGTAATAGTACATTACAAACCGAGGTGGAAAGTGTTTCATTATTGCTAAGAGAAAAGGATGGTTTTCTTATGGCGCCCTCTTTGGAAAAATTTTTTGAAAAAAAAGATCCTTGCTTTCAAATCGCGCCCCCTTTCCATCATTTGCCGCCCTATGTGTAATAACAAATTACGGCAGAACCCAAGAAAAGGGTCTTCCTCTCTAACAATCACCACTTTTTATACCATGCTTGAATTTGCGCGCCTTTTAACGGTGTCACCAGGGGCAGACACCCCGGTTTGCGTCACCTCTAGATCCGGGGCTGGACACGGAGCGCCTAGGTGAACCACTTCTCGAGACATTAATGAAACATTTCGGCCGTGGTTTGTATACTATTTTTTACCTTTTTTTTTTATTTCTGCTCAATTTATTTTTAAGTCAAAAATGTGTAAACGCAACACAATGATTTTTAACTTGTTAATTACACCACCAGACATTTATCGCGCGTAAAGGTGTCAGAGAGTGGTCCAAAATGTGAGACAAAATGTTAAGTTGGCAAACTTTGGATTTTTGCTTTTGCTAGGGTTATTTTTACTTTCGGCCCACGGAAGAAAAGTTAACTTTGTGACACTTTTAAACTTTTAAAAAGTCGAAAATGGCAACATTACATACATGGTTCTAAATAAAACATATTTTTTTACAATATTAAGTTCATATTAGCTCTTTATAGCTGCTATAAGCCATCTATCCCCAAGGAAAATACACTTTTTAATAAGGAGCGCCCAATCCCGGATGTTCGCTAAATTTTGTGACATAATCTTTCCCGTAATTCTTTGTTTACAATCGTACTGGAAGCTTTTTTCGAGGTTTTGGTGTTATTTTTTTGCTTTTTAGTCATTGGACTTTTATATGTATATGTTTAGTTTTTACTGTTTATAGTTAAATTAAGTAGTTATTAGTACTGCAGTTGCAGAGAATTTTAAAACCTGTAAACAGGGGTTACTGACCTTTGGATACTTTTTTAAAGGGAATTTCCGCTTAAATCGTTATTAAGGGTAAGACATTATTTTTTTCATGTTTTTTAGTGATTTTATTTTATGGTATGCAAGAATTGGTTTATTTTGTCAGAGAAATATTATGGCAAAAGGTGACGTCAAAAACATAACCTATATTTTCGACCAAATATAAAAATCAAGCGCTCCTTATTAAAAAGTTTATCTCCTTGATCTATCCCCATGGGCAATGCTGTGGTTTTGCCATTAATTATAACTTACCGAATATAAAGATGTAAAAGGATTTCGTCTTTCTGCTTGCTTGAAACTATGATAATTCTGCTACAAATAAAATAACATAATTAAAATTAAATATGAGGAGATTATTGGATTAGAAATTAATATACAGATAGGGTTTCCTATGCATAAGCTCTAGGGTTGCCAAATGTGCAGCAGAAAAAAACCAGACATAAAAAAAAACATTAATTTATTTTTATGGTAGGGGAGCGCAAGAGGAATTTCCGGAGTAACTACAGCGCGTCAGGAAAATATACCGGAGGATACCTTGTACCCTGCAACCTCCAACAAATATGAGCCCCGTATACAGGGGCGATCGTAAAAACAAAAATATATTCATTAGAAATTGTCGTGCGCGTCAGACTAATCTCAAAATTGGAAAGTGACTTAATGAAAGCGTATGGCTATAAATTTGTAAACAAAAACGTCATTTTGACTGCGTGATTATTTTTTTATTTTGTAGTAAATAATTCAAGGAAAACAAAAAATATATAATTCAATACAATTTGAACGATTTCCACATGCCGAAATAATAAAAATATTTTTTGACGTACATAAAAGTCTATAGCCGCTTAACGCCCCGATGAAATGGTATACATTATATAACATTTTTTCTTCGTATCATCTGGACTTTGCAATCCAATAGGTCTGTTGTATATTACAACTATTTTAAATGTTTACAAAGGTGGGTATCTTTAATTGGCGATGATTATTCACACTTGGATACTTTGCACTATAAACAGAATAACATTATTTTCTTAAATTATGGCATTTTTTATCCAAGTCCAACAAAAAACCGGATTTTCTATTGTCCGGTCTGTTAAGATTTTTCCGACCGGACAGACATAAAAAACGTAATGTCCGGTCGAAAACCGGACATCTGGCAATCCTAATAAGCTCATGGACCTATTGGACTATTTATATTACTGTGTGACTGTTCCATATTGGAGAAAAAATATAGATTTCATCGTTTACAAACTACGAATAGTTAATTCACACGCTTCAGTGCATGGGTTATCCCAGCCCTATTCTAAAGTCCTAGGTCCAATTTACTTTCTTGTGGCCCGTTTAAAAGCGGTTTTTAACCAATGCCGACACACGCGAGCCACCGTGTACCGACGACTGGCTTTGGCCAGCAAGTGGTCGGAGGAAAGGCGGGGCAGAAGGGGCTTGCTCGGAGCCGCGTCGTCGACTGAATTAACTATTCATAGTTTATGAACGATGTAGATATGTTGGAATATAACTACAGCTTCCCAAAATTGGTACTAACTGATTTTTACTTGCCTGATTTGGATCTGCCCAGTAACTAGATTTATGTGGAGGTTCATCTACCTAAAAATAAAATAGGGGGATTAAAAATACAAATAATAAAATTTTCAGATATGCAGTATACAGATTAGATGACGTCGAAATGTTACCAATAAATGGTCGCGGCATTTCGCCATATTGGTAATGGTTGATAAGTATCAACATTAGTGCTAGAGAAATACAGTTTATAGTATTATTAGAACAACCGTTTTTACATCATCTTGTAATTATTATTAAGTTGCAACTCCTTTACCTTTAAATAAAAGACATTTGGAAGTACTGCAGTTACAGAGAATTTTAAAACCTGTAAACAGGGGTTACTGACCTTTGGATATTTTTTAAAGGGAATTTACGTTTAAATCGTTATTAAGGGTAAGATAATATTTTTTTAATGTTTTTTAGTGATTTTATTTTATGGTATGCAAGTATTGGTTTATTTTGTCAGAAAAATATTATGACAAAAAGGTGACGTCACAAACATAACCTATATTTTCGGACAAATATAAAAAATCAAGCTCTCCTTATTAAAAAGTTTATCTCCCTTGATCTATCCCCATGTGCAATGCTGTGGTTTTGCCATTAATTAGAACTTACCGAAAATGAAGATGTAAAAGGATTTCGTTTTTCTGCTTGCTTGAAACTATGATAATTCTGCTACAAATAAAATAAGATAATTAAAATTAAATATGACGAGATTATTGGATTAGAAATTAATATACAGATAGGGTTTCCTATGCATAAGCTCTAGGGTTGCCAGATGTGCAATAATTAAGCAGTAAGTCATAATTATACTGGGTGGAACGATTTTTATTCGTTTATTGTATGCATTTTTTACAGAGGTGGAAAATTTGACATTTTGCTTCCACGGTTTAATTCCTTTATTATTTTTGTACAAAAAAGGTATACCTTATTTAAATCGATATGTTCATTAAATCGCATTTTAAAAACCAGACATACCCCTATTTTATATGTAATAGAAAATCAATTTTGTTAAAGAATATATTAAAATGTGGTAAAAATTATTAAAAATGGTGTTTAAAAGCATTTTTGACTATAACACAAATAAAAACCCAATAATAATTTTACAATATTATAATTATTTTCCCAAAAATTGATTTTTTTAACTAACAAAATGACGGTATGTCTGGATTTAAATGCGATTTTTAGAAAAACGGTCCAAGATATCGATTTAAATAAAGTATACCTTTTTTGTGCAAAAATCATGAGGGAATTAAACGGTTAAACCAAATGTCAAATTTTTCACCCTGTAAAAATGCATAAAATAAACGAAAAAAATCGTTTCACCCTGTATAATTAGGACTTACTGCGTATCATTTGCCTATGGAAAAAAGCATTGGTATAAGTTAATTTTAACGCCCAAATAATACTATTATTGTGGCAACCGTCAGAAATATTCGTTTAAGGTACCTTCCAAGATGCTGGATTTATTGGGTGTCTTTAACTTCTAAATCTCTAAATAATTCAAATAACCTTTTAAATCCACAAATAAGAGAGCCAAATGTCCAAATATGTTTCAATATTAATTTAATATTGGAACTATTTTGTGAAGTCTTGATTTGTATATTACAACTATTTTAAATGTTTACAAAGGTGGGTATCTTTAATTGGCGATGATTATTCACACTTGGATACTTTGCACTACAAACAGAATAACATTATTTTCTTAAATTATAGCATTTTTTATCCAAGTCCAACAAAAAACCGGATTTTCTATTGTCCGGTCTGTTAAGATTTTTCCGACCAGACAGACATAAAAAACGGAATGTCCGTTCGAAAACCCGACATCTGGCAATCCTAATAAGCTCATGGACCTATTGGACATTTATATTACTGTGTGACTGTTCCATATTGGAGAAAAAATATAGATTTCATCGTTTACAAACTACGAATAGTTAATTCACACGCTTCAGTGCATGGGTTATCCCAGCCCTATTCTAAAGTCCTAGGTCCAATTTACTTTCTTGTGGCCCGTTTAAAAGCGGTTTTCAACCAATGCCGACACACGCGAGCCACCGTGTACCGACGACTGGCTTTGGCCAGCAAGTGGTCGGAGGAAAGGCGGGGCAGAAGGGGCTTGCTCGGAGCCGCGTCGTCGACTGAATTAACTATTCATAGTTTATGAACGATGTAGATATGTTGGAATATAACTACAGCTTCCCAAAATTGGTACTAACTGATTTTTACTTGCCTGATTTGGATCTGCCCAGTAACTAGATTTATGTGGAGGTTCATCTACCTACAAGATAAAATAGGGGGATTAAAAATACAAATAATAAAATTTTCAGATATGCAGTATACAGATTAGATGACGTCGAAATGTTACCAATAAATGGTCGCGGCATTTCGCCATATTGGTAATGGTTGATAAGTATCAACATTAGTGCTAGAGAAATACAGTTTATAGTATTATTAGAACAACCGTTTTTACATCATCTTGTAATTATTATTAAGTTGGAACTCCTTTACCTTTAAATAAAAGACATTTGGAAGTACTGCAGTTACAGAGAATTTTAAAACCTGTAAACAGGGGTTACTGACCTTTGGATATTTTTTAAAGGGAATTTACGTTTAAATCGTTATTAAGGGTAAGATAATATTTTTTTAATGTTTTTTAGTGATTTTATTTTATGGTATGCAAGTATTGGTTTATTTTGTCAGAAAAATATTATGACAAAAAGGTGACGTCACAAACATAACCTATATTTTCGGACAAATATAAAAAATCAAGCTCTCCTTATTAAAAAGTTTATCTCCCTTGATCTATCCCCATGTGCAATGCTGTGGTTTTGCCATTAATTAGAACTTACCGAAAATGAAGATGTAAAAGGATTTCGTTTTTCTGCTTGCTTGAAACTATGATAATTCTGCTACAAATAAAATAAGATAATTAAAATTAAATATGACGAGATTATTGGATTAGAAATTAATATACAGATAGGGTTTTCTATGCATAAGCTCTAGGGTTGCCAGATGTGCAATAATTAAGCAGTAAGTCATAATTATACTGGGTGGAACGATTTTTATTCGTTTATTGTATGCATTTTTTACAGAGGTGGAAAATTTGACATTTTGCTTCCACGGTTTAATTCCTTTATTATTTTTGTACAAAAAAGGTATACCTTATTTAAATCGATATGTTCATTAAATCGCATTTTAAAAACCAGACATACCCCTATTTTATATGTAATAGAAAATCAATTTTGTTAAAGAATATATTAAAATGTGGTAAAAATTATTAAAAATGGTGTTTAAAAGCATTTTTGACTATAACACAAATAAAAACCCAATAATAATTTTACAATATTATAATTATTTTCCCAAAAATTGATTTTTTTTAACTAACAAAATGACGGTATGTCTGGATTTAAATGCGAATTTTTGAAAAACGGTCCAAGATATCGATTTAAATAAAGTATACCTTTTTTGTGCAAAAATCATGAGGGAATTAAACGGTTAAACCAAATGTCAAATTTTTCACCCTGTAAAAATGCATAAAATAAACGAAAAAAATCGTTTCACCCTGTATAATTAGGACTTACTGCGTATCATTTGCCTATGGAAAAAAGCATTGGTATAAGTTAATTTTAACGCCCAAATAATACTATTATTGTGGCAACCGTCAGAAATATTCGTTTAAGGTACCTTCCAAGATGCTGGATTTATTGGGTATCTTTAACTTCTAAATCTCTAAATAATTCAAATAACCTTTTTAAATCCACAAATAAGAGAGCCAAATGTCCAAATATGTTTCAATATTAATTTAATATTGGAACTATTTTGTGAAGTCTTGATTTGTATATTACAACTATTTTAAATGTTTACAAAGGTGGGTATCTTTAATTGGCGATGATTATTCACACTTGGATACTTTGCACTATAAACAGAATAACATTATTTTCTTAAATTATAGCATTTTTTATCCAAGTCCAACAAAAAACCGGATTTTCTATTGTCCGGTCTGTTAAGATTTTTCCGACCAGACAGACATAAAAAAACGGAATGTCCGTTCGAAAACCGGACATCTGGCAATCCTAATAAGCTCATGGACCTATTGGACATTTATATTACTGTGTGACTGTTCCATATTGGAGAAAAAATATAGATTTCATCGTTTACAAACTACGAATAGTTAATTCACACGCTTCAGTGCATGGGTTATCCCAGCCCTATTCTAAAGTCCTAGGTCCAATTTACTTTCTTGTGGCCCGTTTAAAAGCGGTTTTCAACCAATGCCGACACACGCGAGCCACCGTGTACCGACGACTGGCTTTGGCCAGCAAGTGGTCGGAGGAAAGGCGGGGCAGAAGGGGCTTGCTCGGAGCCGCGTCGTCGACTGAATTAACTATTCATAGTTTATGAACGATGTAGATATGTTGGAATATAACTACAGCTTCCCAAAATTGGTACTAACTGATTTTTACTTGCCTGATTTGGATCTGCCCAGTAACTAGATTTATGTGGAGGTTCATCTACCTAAAAATAAAATAGGGGGATTAAAAATACAAATAATAAAATTTTCAGATATGCAGTATACAGATTAGATGACGTCGAAATGTTACCAATAAATGGTCGCGGCATTTCGCCATATTGGTAATGGTTGATAAGTATCAACATTAGTGCTAGAGAAATACAGTTTATAGTATTATTAGAACAACCGTTTTTACATCATCTTGTAATTATTATTAAGTTGGAACTCCTTTACCTTTAAATAAAAGACATTTGGAAGTACTGCAGTTACAGAGAATTTTAAAACCTGTAAACAGGGGTTACTGACCTTTGGATATTTTTTAAAGGGAATTTACGTTTAAATCGTTATTAAGGGTAAGATAATATTTTTTTAATGTTTTTTAGTGATTTTATTTTATGGTATGCAAGTATTGGTTTATTTTGTCAGAAAAATATTATGACAAAAAGGTGACGTCACAAACATAACCTATATTTTCGGACAAATATAAAAAATCAAGCTCTCCTTATTAAAAAGTTTATCTCCCTTGATCTATCCCCATGTGCAATGCTGTGGTTTTGCCATTAATTAGAACTTACCGAAAATGAAGATGTAAAAGGATTTCGTTTTTCTGCTTGCTTGAAACTATGATAATTCTGCTACAAATAAAATAAGATAATTAAAATTAAATATGACGAGATTATTGGATTAGAAATTAATATACAGATAGGGTTTTCTATGCATAAGCTCTAGGGTTGCCAGATGTGCAATAATTAAGCAGTAAGTCATAATTATACTGGGTGGAACGATTTTTATTCGTTTATTGTATGCATTTTTTACAGAGGTGGAAAATTTGACATTTTGCTTCCACGGTTTAATTCCTTTATTATTTTTGTACAAAAAAGGTATACCTTATTTAAATCGATATGTTCATTAAATCGCATTTTAAAAACCAGACATACCCCTATTTTATATGTAATAGAAAATCAATTTTGTTAAAGAATATATTAAAATGTGGTAAAAATTATTAAAAATGGTGTTTAAAAGCATTTTTGACTATAACACAAATAAAAACCCAATAATAATTTTACAATATTATAATTATTTTCCCAAAAATTGATTTTTTTTAACTAACAAAATGACGGTATGTCTGGATTTAAATGCGATTTTTGAAAAACGGTCCAAGATATCGATTTAAATAAAGTATACCTTTTTTGTGCAAAAATCATGAGGGAATTAAACGGTTAAACCAAATGTCAAATTTTTCACCCTGTAAAAATGCATAAAATAAACGAAATAAAATCGTTTCACCCTGTATAATTAGGACTTACTGCGTATCATTTGCCTATGGAAAAAGCATTGGTATAAGTTAATTTTAACGCCCAAATAATACTATTATTGTGGCAACCGTCAGAAATATTCGTTTAAGGTACCTTCCAAGATGCTGGATTTATTGGGTGTCTTTAACTTCTAAATCTCTAAATAATTCAAATAACCTTTTAAATCCACAAATAAGAGAGCCAAATGTCCAAATATGTTTCAATATTAATTTAATATTGGAACTATTTTGTGAAGTCTTGATTTGTATATTACAACTATTTTAACATGTTTACAAAGGTGGGTATCTTTAATTGGCGATGATTATTCACACTTGGATACTTTGCACTATAAACAGAATAACATTATTTTCTTAAATTATAGCATTTTTTATCCAAGTCCAACAAAAAACCGGATTTTCTATTGTCCGGTCTGTTAAGATTTTTCCGACCAGACAGACATAAAAAAAACGGAATGTCCGTTCGAAAACCCGACATCTGGCAATCCTAATAAGCTCATGGACCTATTGGACATTTATATTACTGTGTGACTGTTCCATATTGGAGAAAAAATATAGATTTCATCGTTTACAAACTACGAATAGTTAATTCACACGCTTCAGTGCATGGGTTATCCCAGCCCTATTCTAAAGTCCTAGGTCCAATTTACTTTCTTGTGGCCCGTTTAAAAGCGGTTTTCAACCAATGCCGACACACGCGAGCCACCGTGTACCGACGACTGGCTTTGGCCAGCAAGTGGTCGGAGGAAAGGCGGGGCAGAAGGGGCTTGCTCGGAGCCGCGTCGTCGACTGAATTAACTATTCATAGTTTATGAACGATGTAGATATGTTGGAATATAACTACAGCTTCCCAAAATTGGTACAAACTGATTTTTACTTGCCTGATTTGGATTTGCCCAGTAACTAGATTTATGTGGAGGTTCATCTACCTACAAATAAAATAGGGGGATTAAAAATACAAATAATAAAATTTTCAGATAAGCAGTATACAGATTAGATGACGTCGAAATGTTACCAATAAATGGTCGCGGCATTTCGCCATATTGGTAATGGTTGATAAGTATCAACATTAGTGCTAGAGAAATACAGTTTATAGTATTATTAGAACAACCGTTTTTACATCATCTTGTAATTATTATTAAGTTGCAACTCCTTTACCTTTAAATAAAAGACATTTGGAAGTACTGCAGTTACAGAGAATTTTAAAACCTGTAAACAGGGGTTACTGACCTTTGGATATTTTTTAAAGGAATTTACGTTTAAATCGTTATTAAGGGTAAGATAATATTTTTTTAATGTTTTTTTAGTGATTTTATTTTATGGTATGCAAGTATTGGTTTATTTTGTCAGAAAAATATTATGACAAAAAGGTGACGTCACAAACATAACCTATATTTTCGGACAAATATAAAAAATCAAGCTCTCCTTATTAAAAAGTTTATCTCCCTTGATCTATCCCCATGTGCAATGCTGTGGTTTTGCCATTAATTAGAACTTACCGAAAATGAAGATGTAAAAGGATTTCGTTTTTCTGCTTGCTTGAAACTATGATAATTCTGCTACAAATAAAATAAGATAATTAAAATTAAATATGACGAGATTATTGGATTAGAAATTAATATACAGATAGGGTTTTCTATGCATAAGCTCTAGGGTTGCCAGATGTGCAATAATTAAGCAGTAAGTCATAATTATACTGGGTGGAACGATTTTTATTCGTTTATTGTATGCATTTTTTACAGAGGTGGAAAATTTGACATTTTGCTTCCACGGTTTAATTCCTTTATTATTTTTGTACAAAAAAGGTATACCTTATTTAAATCGATATGTTCATTAAATCGCATTTTAAAAACCAGACATATCCCTATTTTATATGTAATAGAAAATCAATTTTTTAAAGAATATATTAAAATGTGGTAAAAATTATTAAAAATGGTGTTTAAAAGCATTTTTGACTATAACACAAATAAAAACCCAATAATAATTTTACCATATTTTAATTATTTTCCCAAAAATTGATTTTTTTTTAACTAACAAAATGAGGGTATGTCTGGATTTAAATGCGATTTTTGAAAAACGGTCCAAGATATCGATTTAAATAAAGTATACCTTTTTTGTGCAAAAATCATGAGGGAATTAAACGGTTAAACCAAATGTCAAATTTTTCACCACTGTAAAAATGCATAAAATAAACGAAATAAAATCGTTTCACCCTGTATAATTATGACTTAGTGCGTATCATTTGCCTATGGAAAAAGCATTGGTATAAGTTAATTTTAATGCCCAAATATTACTATTATTGTGGCAACCGTCAGAAATATTTGTTTAAGGTACCTTCCAAGATGCTGGATTTATTGGGTATATATAATTTCTAGATCTCTAAATAATTCAAATAACCTTTTTAAATCCACAAATAAGAGAGCCAAATGTTATTAAAATCAGATTATGTAAGCACCCTGTATTTGGGAAACAATGCATTGCCAGACATTATGTTTATGTATAACTTTTCTTGATGTTTTTGTTGCAGCATCTATGTTTAAATTTTCTTAACAACATTGTGTAACGCTCTGTAAAGACAAACGATTTCGTTTCTGCCCAAAATATTTTTCAATTTTCATTTAATATTGAACTATTTTGTGAAGTCTTGATTTGTATACTATAACTATTTTTACATGTTTACAAAGGTGGGTATCTTTAATTGGCGATGAATATTCACACTTGGATACTTTGCACTATAAACAGAATAACAATATTTTCTTAAATTATGGCATTTTTTATCCAAGTCCCACAAAAACCGGATTTTCTATTGTCCGGTCTGTTAAGATTTTTCCGACCGGACAGACATAAAAAAACGGACATCTGGCAATCCTAATAAGCTCATGGACCTATTAGATATTTATATTACTGTGCGTCTGTTCCATATTGGAGAAAAATATAGATTTCATCGTTTACAAACTACGAATAGTTAATTCACACGCTTCAGTGCATGGGTTATCCCGGCCCTATTCTAAGGTCTAAGGTCCAATTCACTTTCTTGTGGCCCGTTTAAAAGCGGTTATCGAACCAGTGCCGACACACGCGAGCCACCGTGTACCATTTAAAGCGAACGACTGGCTTTGTTTTGGCCAGCAAGTGGTCGGAGGAAAGGCGGGGCAGGAAGGAGCCTGCTCGGAGCCGCGTCGTCGACGGAATTAACTATTCGCAGTTTATGAACGATGTAGATATGTTGGAATATAACTACAGCTTCCCAAAATTGCTACTAACTGATTTTTACTTGCCTTATTTGAATCTGCCCAGTAACTAGATTTAGGTTGAGGTTCAGTATCTACCTACAAATAAAATAGGCGGATTACAATAACAAATAATAAAATTTTCAGATAAGCAGTATACAGATTAGATGACGTCGAAATGTTACCAATA